>SZWC01001097.1:122554-140462 GCA_023375785.1 Penium margaritaceum | reverse complement strand
CAACGCAACACAACGCAACACAACGCAACGCAACACAACGCAACACAACGCAACGCAACGCAACACAACTCAACGCAACGCAACGCAACACAACGCAACGCAACGCAACGCAACCATCCGCCTCTCTTTCTTGCCGGCAGTTGACTGGAATGTCCAACGACCTTTGAGGTTCCAGTGAAGTGGTGGCCAGGGTCAAGGTACTCACCGTGTCAGGGTCAAGGTACTCACCGTGTCAGGTGCAAGGTACTCACCGTGTCAGGTGCAAGGTACTCACCGTGTCAGGTGCAAGGTACTCACCGTGTCAGGTGCAAGGTACTCACCGTGTCAGGTGCAAGATCTGGCCTCTGTTCCAACAGCCTTTGTTTGAACTTGCGTGCGGAATCTACCCACCCACAACACAGCGCATGCAAGAGAACAAGTAAGAGTGAAACCAAAAGGGCAGGAAAAAAGCGCAAGCAAAAATGCAACCACCAGCGCAAGCCAAAGCGCAATCACAAGGTGTTGGCGTGGTGTCCGCCACAGGATGGTTGCAATGCCATGCAACGTGCGAGTGGACAACACCGCCCTCCCTAGTCTGCTTGAGATTCGGCATCAGTGCACAAGGGGGGAGCAATGGCAAGAAGGGGAAAATACTGCCCAAGCGGGAGCATGCAAGAGCCATACGCACACAACAGCAAGACCAGTTCTTTGAGTTCGCCTCCGCAATCGTCCATCTTTTGTAACGTGTGTCTGCTTGTGCATGCGGGTGGTGATGGTGGTGTCACATTCCACCACACTGCGATACCGACATTCCCTCATTCTCAAGAAGAAGGTTGGGAGAGTTGGGCATGCAAACACGAGGGTCGTTGACAAGCAGTCACTGAATCCTGCCTTGAAGACGCACAAGCTTGTCTTTGTGCCTTTTTTTTCTAAGTCCCCTCAGCCCTCAGACCCCAGCCCCTTTCTTGCGTCAGTGCTATGCTGTCTCCTGGTCCAACCCAAGTCCAACAGATCCACGCGTTCACTTGCTTTCTGTTGAAGGCATGTCTTCTCCGCACGGTCCACGCCGAGTCGGCCGACTGGGAGTGGGTCGTCACCTGGGTCTGATTTTGAGACCCCTTGGTCACTGACACAGCAGGCCACAAGCCGTTGCAAAGGAAGGCCTCTGGTCTGAGGGCAGGGGCCATGCGAAGCGACAAAGCACAAACGCAGCGAATGCACGGCTTCAAGGCAAGAATCCGTCCCTTTCACATCCAGTTGCACAGGTAAAGTCGCCAACAGTCTACAAACTGGCTGTCTTGACCCACTGCAAATCGGACGAGGTAAGGTTGGACTGGAATGAATCGCAGGCCACACAAGAAGTTTGTCCTTCCTCAAAATCCCCCCCCGCCCCCCCGAGCCACAGACATGGAGCCAGGGACACACCCGGAGACATACCCTACTGATCTTTGATTTCGTTTATATTAATGTTTTTGCCCGTTTTCCTTGAACGATTTCTTTTAAACGAATTCCTGAAGTACACCCTAAATCATTCTTTCCGGGTTCAAAACTATTCTATTCTCGTGAGCCTGTGTCGAAGACAGAAAATAATTAGTCATCCAGGTCTCGCACTTCATCGAAATCAAAGAACACGTGGAGACCGATTGAACGAAATGAAGGATCGCACATGTTGCAAGGAGAACACATTTTCCACATTACATCCTTCGCTAGCCAAGACAAAGCAACAGCATGACGCACTGGAAAGCGTAAGAAACTGGTGCTTACTGAGAAAAACTGATTTTTACACTTCAAAACAAAGTTACACAACCTCATCTTCCTCCTCTACTTCGTCGCTGTGAAAGAGAAGCTTCCCAGCAAGGGGGGCAGCGTCATGCTGAAACTCAGGAGTGAAGACACGTGGGAAGTTGGCTTTAGCCCAAGCCGGCTTCACCACCTCCTCACCACGGATGTGGTTCCATTGCCTCATGCAATGGAACCAGGCACACACCGCCTCCTTGAGGAGGGTCATGCCTGTGTTGGTGGCCTGACCTGTCCGTGTGCGCTCTCGGCTCCCCATGCTGCATACGGCTCTTCGATCCTATTCTTGAGTGGCCTCATAACGCCAACATCGCATGGCTGGGCCTTGGAAGTGCAGCCGGGGGGGAATGTAGCATGTGCACATGTGTGGGTAGTTCGTGCGAAGCCATTCCTGAAATGTCACACATGCATGAGGACGCCATGCCTCCAGGGTCAAAGGCATGTCTGCCTTCCCAAATTCAATGTCTTGCTCCATACACATGCGAGTGTAGTACGGTACGAGAACCCCTCGCACCCACTCTCGGGTAATTTCTCCGTTTGCCCAGTGGTTGGACGTGAACGTCAGCAACATTCCACTCTCCTATCGGTTGCGCGCGTGTGGTCTGTGTGGCACACTCTTCTTTGACTTGCCTAAAAAAATCAGCTGCATGGGCAACAATTCGCCCGTCATGGTGCAGCTGATCAGTGCCGTTATCTGACGTTTGTTCTCGAGTCCCAGGATCCCCACATCTTTGCTACCCACTGGAGCGAACGTTTGGTCCGCGGACTGCATCAGTTGGATGCCCGTTTGGTCAGCATTGACCACAAAGAAGGGTTTGATCTTCTGCAGCAAGACCATGAGTGTTGCACGCACGCTGATGGAAGGTGAGGACCCGATCCTCCCAATCAGCCGGCAGCTTTTGTGCTGCGGTCGTGCCACAACGCCACGACCACCCCATCTCCCTCATCACGAACTTCAGGACCCACGGACGTCTGAAAGCGTGTGACCCCAACCTGTTCCAATACATCTAGTGCGTGGGCGGCGATGACGTTGCGGACTTCTCGACGGATGGTCTTGGAGTTCAGTGCATGTCCAGCTGCGCGGGCGTCTCGCAAAACTTTTCTAATCCCGGCTACGACTTCTGGACGTGTTGCGAGCCATGCTTGCTTGCCGCAACTGCCGTGCTTGCGCTTGCGCTTGGAGGAGAGGGGGGTTGTTGGTGCCGTCTTCAAATTTGCAACAACAGCGTCACGATACTGAGGCTTTTAAAACAAGGGTACCTGGCTCAAACCAGCCAGCGACCGTAGAGACGGCGAGGCGATCATAGACGCAAAAAACCATCCGAGGTACGGAAGGTTTTTTGGAGATGCTTCACGACCGCATACGCAGTTTTTTATCCCTCATAGCCTTGTAGATGGTGCGGAAGTGGCCCGACCCAAACTTATCGCAGTATGGCCCCTTGATTGCTGTTGCTGTCATGATCACTGCTGCTGTTGTCATTGTCCACACTAGCACTTTCGCTGCCGTCGCTGACGCTACTCCTACTCAGTGCCATGGTTTCTTCCGCATTCGTTGCACGGTAGATGCGCAGTGCACCCGCGCGTAGGCGTGTCACCGGTGGCGGACGCTGTAACTCGTCGTCCGGGACCTTTGCCTTCCCCATCTCCTTGTACGTGGGACGACGATGAGGGGTGTCCGGAGTTGCTGGGTTTGGTGCAGGAGGGCTGCATGCAGTGTTGGGTCTTCGTCGCGTCTTGATTCTTCAACTACTCCTTACGCATGCGCTCACCGGCAGCCTCGTGCAGCCTCGTGGTCACGCGAGCATCCAACACTGTCATTAAGGCAACGTTGACGTGTGACTTCTGGAGTGCAGATGACGAGTGGGACCGTCGACGGTAGGGTAAGCAGCGATGCGACCGTGGCCATGTCCTCGTCGTATGTGGATGCAAACGCGCCTGTAGCCCACGAAGCGTCGGTGGTGTCCGACGTGAGGACAACCTTCTGAGGACGCCCGACTGAGCGCTTTGTTGGCGGTGGACGCGGTGGAGGACCCTGACAGACAGTGTTCGCCAAACCGCGGGCACGCTCCTCTGGTGTCACTTGCTGCACAAAGCGGTCCATGGTGACGAAAAGGATCTATGATGCAAATTTCGGTAATTTCCACCAATTTAAGCCCCGAAATTTTGAACCGAAATATTTCGGGCCGAAATTTCGGCCAGGGGTACCCTAAAATTTGTTATTATTAGTATTTTTTTAAAATTGACTTTATTTTGGGGTCAAAAGGGGGTGGTTTCTTGGGTAAAAGACTACTCCTGAGCTTGAATCTGACCTCAAAATGGGCGAAATCGGCCATATGTGGCCATTTTCAGGGAGTTCAAATTTTAAACTTAAAATTTTCAGGTTAAATTTTAGGGAGTGACCGAAATTTCGGCCATTTCCCTCCTGAGGGAGCCCCGAAATTTCGGCCAAAATTCATGACCGAAATCTTCCGCCCACCGAAATTTGCAACATAAAAAAGGATTGTTGGTGGTCGAGGGTGTGACAGATGTCGGTAGCTGGACTAAGCAAAAGTTTCTGGGAGGTGCTTTAACAACAGTTTGACTGCAAAAGTGATTCGCAAAGCGATTCACTACGTAGCGCACTCATTCAAGCGTTCGATTTTTCCAACGGAACGCGCACGCTTGCATCGTACGTATTTCCTTTTCTTGGCCATGGAACGTCCATATCGTGACAGCAAATAAGAGGCTAGTATGTACTCGCGCCTCCACAAAAAAGGGGGGCACGTTCGTGCCCAAGGGTCGTCCGCACCCTGCATGATCGAACTGGTTCGTCGATGAATTCAAAGATCACCAATTTTCGTTGAATGAATTCGAAGGTACAACCCAAATAATTGTTTGGACAAAAACTGTGTACGAAATCAAGGATCGCATAAATAGGAATTCTGAAAAAAAACGAAATCAAAGATCACTACAGTA
Source organism: Penium margaritaceum (assembly GCA_023375785.1). Lineage (NCBI taxonomy): Eukaryota > Viridiplantae > Streptophyta > Zygnematophyceae > Desmidiales > Peniaceae > Penium > Penium margaritaceum. The sequence continues at coordinate 135,731 of SZWC01001097.1, read as the reverse complement.
CCTTCAAGCTGCGCATACTTTTCTTCAGGCATGGTGTACTTTGGCACAAGAGACGTGTCGTCAAGCCACCCGCGTGCAGCGATGGACGACGGGTCTGTGTCCACCACATGCAGACGAAACCTGGCACAGGACGGCATCGGGGGTTGCGCACCAATCAATCCCCAGGTGCAGGAGAAAGTGAGCAGTTTCTGGCTGGCAATCACATTCTGAAGGTGAGGTGAAGGTTAAATGACAGCCCCATGCAGCGTTTTCTTCTACCGGACACAAGACACCACCGCCAAGGAAGGCTTCACAATACACTGGCTGACATTATTTTTTCCAGAGCCCCATGCAACGAAGCTGAGGTGACAAGCTTCTGAAAAACATGAGGGAAGGGAGAAGGTGGGGGGGGGGTGGGGGGGAGGGAGTTGCAGAAGGCAAAAACGGAGGGGCAGGGGGACCGCAGATTTCTTCAGAGATTGTACCAAACGGGCCAAAAGAAGCAACAAAACACAGCAGGGAGTGCCCCAAATCCAGCTCACCCGCTGCGAACGGAATAGAACCCAAGGGGTCTACTGTCGTCTAGCGACCCAGCAATCAACTGCCCCACAGAATCGTACAGCAGTAGGTCCATCGACCCAACGGATGTGCCCGTGCGCTTCTGCAGCTGCTCCTTCACTGCGCCGACCCTGTCCTGAAACAAAGCAGTCACCCACAGCACAGCAGAGGGAGAGGCAGAAGAGTGACATCAGCGGACACAACGGACCACATCGGCAACACCAATGACTGGGCTGGCTGCGGCAGCAAAAGCAGCAGCAGCAGCAGCAGCAGCAGGGCTGGCTGCGGCAGCAAAAGGCATGGTCAGTAGCAGCACCGATGGAAATCGTCTTGAAGTGTCTCAAATGAGCACAAGAAGAATGGCACTCTGAGGCGACGCTGTGAATCAGACGAGAGTCGTACTGTCTCTGTGAATTGCTGATGATGGGGATATTGCCATCCAGCCGCCCTCAAACCAGGAAGACGAGGACAAGTCCCTCTTTGGTGCTCCCACCGCATTGCAGGCGGAAAACGTTGGGCGACGCAGCGGCGACTTGGAGCGTACATCAGGGACACCAGCACTTTCGATGAATGTAGACGACGTGCACGACGTCTACATAAGGAGGCACTTGGCAGGGACGCCAGCGCACCCTCCGACAGAGGTTGAATCAGCGAGTGGAGAGACAAGGGCAGCAACAAGTGGCGGCAGTGACGACATCAGCGGCGGCATCAGCAGCGGCGTCAGCAGCATGGCGCGAGAAAACTCAAGGCCATGGATCTTGATTCAAAGGCAAACATAGCCCCAAAAACAACCTTTAACTGCGGAATGGCTAAAACGCCACAAGGGGCGTTTTGGGGGGGGGGGGGGGGGGGGGGATATGATAGGAGCAGAACCAAGAAAGCAGCGTACATGGAGGTCGAAACGCAGCTGCACAAATTGCGCCCTCAGGTGCGAGTGCGACACATCCAGCAGCACCGTGCTGCTGCCGCTTGCATCCGCTGCTGCCACGGACAAGGGAACGGACGCCACCGCCATTGCGTCAAAGCCCGGACCGACTGGGAGCTGAGATTCGACAGACAGTGTTTCCCCCGTCAAAGGACAAAGGGCTCTCACCAGAACGCAGAGGGTTCAGCAAACCGCAGAGCTTTCAGCAAGACGGTGCTCGCTGTAACTTGAGGAGCGCTGGTCGACGCACGCGCAAGTTGCTGGTCGACGCACGCGCAAGCTGCTGGTCGACGCACGCGCAAGCTGCTGGTCGACGCACGCGCAAGCTCCTGGTCGACGCACGCGCAAGCTGCTGGTCGACGCACGCGCAAGCTGCTGGTCGACGCACGCGCAAGCTGCTGGACCGAGTTCGGAACCCACCAAGTTTTATCTTGCATCGATGGGGGGCCCTTGAGCGCGTGGGTGCAACACTGTGAAGACCTTTCCCGCACATCATCGATGCAACATCAAAATAATGCATCTCCCGCCAAAACCCCCCCTTCTAGCGCCGTGATTCCCGGATGACTTATGTTGCCACGGATAAATCGATTCACATGCGCGACGACGGATTTGAGCCCACGACCGACGGCGTCAGTGGCGATCCGCCGACGCGAATGATGTCGGGCCGCAAAGCGGCTGATCGCGTCGTCGATGTGTATTGCGTCACGTCCGCAATCGCGCGAGTCGGTGTCGAGGCGCCCAAGCTGTGCATGGCATGTTGTACTAAATGCGGGGTGTGGAAGGATACAGACCACCAGTACCGTCGCCTCCAACTCAGCAGCCGCCATGGATCCAGACCAGCAGGGTCGTCGAGCACGCGCGAGAAACCTCCTCGTGAGGCGAGCTCTTCAGCTCCGAGTGGTGCTGCTCGCCATGATGCAGGCGTTGTTCACAGAAATGGCGAGGCACTTGGTGGCGCGCGTGAACAATCGTGCAATGCACACGGGTGCATACGGCGGCCTGCCATGGCTACACAAACTGCTACGCGGACACCCACAACGGTTCTACAACATGTGTCGGATGACACGAGAGTCGTGGTATGACATTGTGGGGTTCATAAGAAGCAACACCGCCATCCGCGATACTCGCTTGAGCGTCGAAGAAAAGTTATTCATGTGGTTGCAGTGTGTGTGTCATCACATGTAGTTCCAGGACCTTTGTGAGAGGTTCCAAAGATCCACATCTACCATCTCTTTCGTTATGCGTCAAGTTGTTCACGCCTTAAACAGTGTGGCGGGAGCCGTTATTCGCCAACCCGGTCTGGACGCCCCACATCCACAATCTTGGGAGGGACGTCGAGATTACTTGCCTTGGTTTGCGGATTGTCTAGGAGCCATAGATGGTACACATGTCCCGGTGATTGTACCAAACTTACGTCGTGGAGCATTTGTCAATCGTCATCAACAACTCACACAAAACATTCTTGCCGCATGTGATGGGGATCTAAGATTTACTTTTGTTGTTACCGGATGGGAGGGTTCGGCACATGATTCACGCATGTTCATGGATAGTTTGAGGCGGGGGTTCACGGTGCCCAAGGGGAAATATTTGTTGGCGGATGCCGGTTTCCCGGAAGGCTACGGTCTATTGACACCCTACCGTGGACGGCGGTATCATCTCAATGAGTTCGGTGCGGGATCCCAACGTCCACAAGATGCGGAAGAGTTGTTCAACAAGCGTCATTCATCGGCACGTTCTATGATTGAGAGATGCTTTGGTGTTCTAAAAGCAAGGTTCCACATCATGCGAGGAGTGCCATCGTATAGTCCACGTTTCCAAGCACGCCTTCTTCACTCGTGTTTTGTATTCCACAACTTGTTGCAATTTCGGGGTGACGTGGCAATGCCAGAAGAGGAGGATGATGATGACCAAAGGAATGTGCGTAGTATGAGAGAGCCGCCAAGGCGGAAAGGCATTCAAAGGCGCCGGCATGGGGATGCATGGATCCGGCAAAAGAGACACGACATTGTAACCCAAATGTGGGAGGACTACTTGAACCGTGACGATGACTCAATGGACGAGGAGGACATGTAATACAACTTTTCATTCACAATCCAACATATGCAATCTACTCATCATTGTCCAAATCCTCATTGCCGGCATACAATGCATGCTCCTCCCCTCCCCCTTCTCCCACACCGGGCTCTACGCCTCACCACTACGTGAATCTGCCTGGCTTGCCGCGGGATCATCAACATCCCCACCCACATTGACCAATGCGGCATCCATGTCCAACTTGCGGCTTGTGCTTGGCTTGCCTTCATCCGGTGGCATGCTTGGGTCTCCCTTCATAATCCGCCATAACACACGGTCACGTATCGGGCCCAAGGAATGCACAAAGTCCTCACATATCTTATGATCCTTCTTTAAGGCGTCCAAAATAACGAGCTTGTTGTAAATTTGAATAGTCTTGTCAAGAGATATGTAATGGACGGCTTGCCCATAGGTTGTTGCCGGCGTGTCCTCACTAATCACACATTGCACCTTGGACGCATGTGCCATGAACTCCTCAAACTGTTTCATGTACCTATCCATGTTCGCCTTCCTCTTTGCTCGTCTCTCATCCACCGCACCATTCTCTATGTCTTGGCTGAAAACATCCTCGCCAATGCCCTCTTCCCCATCAGACATGACGTTGTCCTTGCGGGCTTTTTCGAGAGAGAACAAACGGGTAGCATTGTCATAGCAAGGCATCGTCTTACCTTCCAACTTGGCTTGTTCCGGGTTGATCTTGCGGATTTCTTCCCACTTGTCCGGGGTGAGCTCTATTTGCCACGAACGCCGGTTGAGCGGGCCTCCGCTTTGTCCCACGAGTCCGTAGGCATGCTTCCAACGCGTGCCGATGTTGGTGAGGCGGCTCCGAACTTGGGTCCTTGTGAGATTCTCGGACAACCCGAGTTCCTTGGACAAGGGCTCCACCAAGGCGTCGTGAAGCTTGGTCATCCACCCGGAGCTCCCGCAGAAGATTCTCACGGTGTCGGCCGCGAGCTTGACGAGCGTGACGTCGCGCTCGTTGGTCCAAAAGCCCATGCTAAGGCCAAAGCCCATCGTGCCCGCGCTTGCGGCCTCCGACGGGGAAGGGGTTGGTGGCTTGGGCGGGGTCTCGGGCACGGGTTTGGCAACCACGCGCTCAGAAACGGAAGGCTTCCCGGGCATGGGTGCAATCCCCGTGGCCATGTAGCGGCTTGAATACGGTGCCCACAACACGTGCCCCCCGCGGATGTACGCATCACGGTCTCCACCAACAAGGGGACGCATATTGTACTCGCTACATGAAGTAGGGCGACTTGCGCCGATAATCTCACGTTGGAACAAGGCGGCGGGAGAGGTGCGACAGGTCGGGTTGCGGCACCGAGAAGGACGATGCCGAGGAGAGAGGCGGGAGACCAACGAGGTGCGTGTTGCCGTGGGTGGTAGACTTGGACGGGGTTGACATGGTGAAATGATGTTGGACGGCGGTGGACGGAAGCGTGGAGAGGTTGGAGATTACAACCGCTGGAGGTTGCCTTGATTTAAGTCACGTTGGACAAGGCTGGAAGCGCGAGGAAGCGCGACGGGTGGAAGCGCGACGTTGAGTTGCGCAACAGCCGGGGAGGGGGGGGAGGGGGGGACCTAAGTGCGGCTCTATGNCTCTCTGGCGGGGCCCCAAACAGGGGGGGTCACGGAGGAGTGAGGGGGGCGGGGGGGGAGGGTGTTTTGAACCGATGCACCTCGGAGAGACAGGCGCATCGGTTCAACCGTTTGCATTCTGAAGTTCAAAGCTAGATATTTTAGCTAGTTTACGTGATTGATTTCAAGTCGTTAGATTAAGTAAAAAAGAAGCGGAGCAACAGTTTCGCTTTCATCGATGAAAGACGATGCAAATGCGAGCCGTGCTCCACATTTCATCGATTTCATTCATGCAAATACCTGTTGGAGGGTCCCGCATAGGACATCGATGAAAGCTCCATCGATGTTTACACGGTCACTATTTCAGTAGCGCTCGCCAAGGATATGGCGCGCGTTTCCCCCCTCGTCAACAGCCACATCAGCTCGTCCCGTCGCAAACCGCCAAGTACCATGCGCGAAACTCTTGAAATCTCACGATTTCGTGGCTCCCGAACTTGGCCCTGGTCGACGCACGCGCAAGCTGTTGAGCGTCTTCAATGTCATTCGGGACATCTAACATGGGAAGAGCAAGAGCACGAGCAAAAGAGAGAGAGAGACATAAAGAGAGAGAGAGAGAGAGAGGGAGAGACACAGAGAGAGAGAGAGAGAGAGGGACAGAGAGAGAGAGAGAGAGAGAGNAGGAGTGAGGGGGGCGGGGGGGGAGGGTGTTTTGAACCGATGCACCTCGGAGAGACAGGCGCATCGGTTCAACCGTTTGCATTCTGAAGTTCAAAGCTAGATATTTTAGCTAGTTTACGTGATTGATTTCAAGTCGTTAGATTAAGTAAAAAAGAAGCGGAGCAACAGTTTCGCTTTCATCGATGAAAGACGATGCAAATGCGAGCCGTGCTCCACATTTCATCGATTTCATTCATGCAAATACCTGTTGGAGGGTCCCGTATAGGACATCGATGAAAGCTCCATCGATGTTTACACGGTCACTATTTCAGTAGCGCTCGCCAAGGATATGGCGCGCGTTTCCCCCCTCGTCAACAGCCACATCAGCTCGCCCCGTCGCAAACCGCCAAGTACCATGCGCGAAACTCTTGAAATCTCACGATTTCGTGGCTCCCGAACTTGGCCCTGGTCGACGCACGCGCAAGCTGTTGAGCGTCTTCAATGTCATTCGGGACATCTAACATGGGAAGAGCAAGAGCACGAGCAAAAGAGAGAGAGAGACATAAAGAGAGAGAGAGAGAGAGAGAGAGAGAGAGAGAGAGAGACAGAGNACTATTTCAGTAGCGCTCGCCAAGGATATGGCGCGCGTTTCCCCCCTCGTCAACAGCCACATCAGCTCGTCCCGTCGCAAACCGCCAAGTACCATGCGCGAAACTCTTGAAATCTCACGATTTCGTGGCTCCCGAACTTGGCCCTGGTCGACGCACGCGCAAGCTGTTGAGCGTCTTCAATGTCATTCGGGACATCTAACATGGGAAGAGCAAGAGCACGAGCAAAAGAGAGAGAGAGACATAAAGAGAGAGAGAGAGAGAGAGAGAGAGAGAGTGACAGAGTTCCTTCGCCTGAAATTTGGGGATGAGATCGGGGAGAAATTGAGACCTAGATCGGCCCGAGAGAAATATCAGATGGCCTCGCGAGTGACATCAGACTCCTCCCCTCCATCACAGCTGCAGACGCCATCGTCAACCGATGTCCCCGGGGGGTGTACCACACAGAGAGGGACAGAACGGACTCATGCGCGCAGTTGCGGCGGCAAGTTCGCGGCCAGCGAGAGGTCCGTGGCAGATTTCACGCGGTCGTGGACGAGACACTGATACTAGAGACCGAGAGGTCGCGTCCACCACCGAAAATAGAGGCTGGTCAGGCTTCAACCGGTGCCTCGTCGAAAACTTGAGCGTCGTAAAACGGCGGTGGGCACCCGGTGGGCCTTCGATCCGGCGGGCCGCGAACAGCGGCATCCGCCTCTCGCTACCCGCACAGTCGCCCGATTGTGCGGGCATCCCACCAGAGGCCACCCTGCCCTGGAGCAGGGTGGGCTCCGGTGGAATATTCGCTGGTCATCTCCTGTTGGCGGAAAAACAGTGAAATTTTGAGAATTTAATTGGGCTTCGCACTAATAACACCTGCTGCGCAACTTCGCTCAAGTTTTAAGAGTGAGGTCCCAATTGCTAGCCGTGATGGATTTTCTGGCTGAACTGGCGCGTGTGGTCGTCGGTCAGGTCATTTAGGGGGTGAACCGGCGCTGATTCTAGGGTTGCATCGATTTCGCGCCTGAATTATGATTCTTTTGTGATTCTGTCATCGAGAGGGAACCGGTTCAAATCAGCGGGACCTAGCTGCCATGTCCGCAACTCTTGCGGGTTTACCCCTTCCAACATCGGCGGCTGAACGTCCCGATTTTGCGGACGAATCCTTCTTTGATGGGCCAACCCCCCCCCTGCGCACCTCTCGAATAGAGCGACGACAAGAGGCGCGTAAACTTTTGACTAGTTTCGAGCCAGTCTGAAAATCGTCCTTGATTGTCGATGGCCAAGTAGATTTAGTGAAACCATTTTTTGAAAATGTTTATAAATTAGCGTCTTCATAGTGGGTCTTAGGTTTGATTCTTCGTTTCGCCGCACTTAAGACGTTTCCCAGACGTTGGGAACCCTGCCACGTAGGATTTGAGGGCTAGAAATCAGGATGAATTAGCGAGAAAACTTCGATTTCTCCTTTGATTGTGCTCCGGCGTTTTGGCGCACTCGCAAGCAGTCACGAGCGCTCGTAGATCGGATCGCCAAGCCGCCTCCCGCTAGCAAAACCGGCAGGATCATAGAATCAATGCGCCGGTTCACCCTGTTAGGGTAGCACCTGACTCAGCGCGACCTCCATGTGGCCCTTTTCTCAACTTGCACGTACAAGTTGCAAACGGATATTCGTGCGAGGTTTTGAACTATTGAGCCGACTATTTAGGCTACTCGCACGATCGGTTGAACTTCTGTAGAGCAGTGGCTTCTTCGTAGGAAGCATCCTGGGGAGAAAAGGCTGTCGAATGTGGGACGCGTCAATTTCAGTCGTGGAAAAATGGACATGAGCACGTGCTCATCCGTGCAACCTAAGAAACTGAATTTCGATGCAAAAAACTCTTTCAAATGGATTTTTATGAAAAATTCCACCACGCCGAACCCAGATCCGCACCAAGGCCACTTGTGATGGAGTTTTCTAGCGGGAGAGATGTGCGAATCGATTCGCCCGCCAAGGCCCCTGACACTGGTCTGAAATTGGCATAAATTGTTTGTTTTGACACTGGTTTTCGCGTGAACATACACTTCGCCGAGGGATGCGACATGTCAAAATTTGCATACCATGTCAGTCACGCACGAAGACTATCCGTCGAAGAAAAAGCCCATCACAGATCACGTGCGACCGGAAGGGAGCAAGCAAATCGAGCAGGAAGGGCTTGCATTGGTGTATTTGAATTTTGTTGGAACTTTTATCGATTTCAGCTAAAAACCCCCACCACTGCTAGAAAGTGGGACCCCACTCTAACAGCGTCGCTCATGGAATTTTCGATTTTAAGGAAAATGGGGACCACCGCACGTCCATTGGAGTCAAATCGTGGTGGCCTTCATCCATACATCTGCAGCCGTTCGATAAAAATAAATCTTTCCTGCCGATTATTTTAAGGGGCCACAGGCTGAAGTCTGACCAACCTCATAGAGGCCGTCCAGACTGGGCCCCGCCCCGAAATCAGTGAACATTCAATTTCAACTATGGGTCTTTTAACACTACCCTTTAGGAACTCTACCACTTGTTCGCACGCGTACAAGATCCAGGTGCGCGACGATGAATGTGTTGCTACGAGGTGGCCACTCACACCGGAAGTTGAATCAAGTCCTCGCAGCAAGGTGCGGCAAACTTCTTAGTAGGTATTGGCGGAAGCAATTTTTCTCTGATTTCCGATTGTCTGGCTTTGGCGAGAGTCCGTGTCGTCACCTCGTTGGTAACGTGAACATCGGACCGTCCAACGTGGACTAAGGAGTTGCGAGAACTTGCAAAAACTCCCAAGCCATTGCAAATCCTAGCAAGTCCGAGTCGCTTCGCTCAAAGCTTGGCAGACTGTGAGCAGTCCATGTCGAGTTCGGACGGCGAAGCAACCCTGAAGTGGCAGGGGAGTTCAGCATGGGTCAATGTGAAAAGACCCTATGTTTTCACTTGCTCCAGTGAGGGAATTGCCGACGTGGATTTTTTGCGAACTGGTTGCGAGTGGTCCGTACCTATGACGTACACCACAAAATTCTCACGATTTTCCACTGTCGGCGGGAGATGAATGAATACGATTTACGTGCTTTATGGTGCATTCATCCTTCATCTTGCCCTCATTCCGCAGCCAATGAGAAGAAAATAGATTAATGAAACCACTGCAAATGGATTGTGCCTTGGTAAGAGATGTTGGATTCAACTGTGCCTTAAGAGGATCTGTGATTGGATGAGTTCCCATGCATGTATTGCATCACCATCCAAGTCACCCTTTTGTGTCGTGAATTCCGTCCTCTAATTCGTCATGGTGCTCATGGCATGGAAAAAAAATTGGTTTGAACCCCCGGAGAAGCCGGAAGTGTCGTTGAACGTATATAGGAAGCGGGAATATCGTGTCGAAAATTGTGAGTTCATTGTTCAATCGATTCACTCCTCTGTTACAAGATCTTAAAACAATAAAGTTCAATACACCTGTGATTTCCAGAGAATAGATGAACATGAAGCTTCACCTATAACGGGGCTCAGGCCCGATATCATGGCCACAATGGCGAGAAATGAAAACATGGGAGAAAACATAGGAGAAGAATCGAACGCTCGCCATCACCTAGATCGAGGCCATCACGTCCATGATGGTGATGTAGCGCGAGGTGTACCACGTGGCTTAAACTGGTCCTGGCATGTGGGGCGGCAGATGGGATGGATTGAGGGTCTAAGACCCTCAATCACCGTAGGTTTGGCCTAGTCGGCCAAGCTTCCCGTCCGTTTGCTACATTTGGTATTAGAGTGCCGGGGTTCAATGTCCATTGTGGGCATCGAGGACGGGCCCATTCCTGTGCTAGAGGAATGTAGTGCGAGGTGTGCCACGTGCCTTGAACTGTTCCCGACCTATGGGGCGGCGGATGGGATGTGTTGAGGTTTGGAGACCCTGAATCATCACGGTTTTGGCCTAGTCGGCCAAGCTTCACGTCCGTTCGCTACACGTGATGGTGAGCTGATGGGTCTGGTCACTTGTCTGCCCGTGTCAAAAGAGAGTTGTGCTCGGGGAAATGACGTTTACATCTTTTGCAAACTAGATACCACAAACTTCGCATTACAGAGGAGGATGTGGAAAAGACCATGTTTCAGATGTGCTATAGACACTATAAGTATCTCGTGATGCCTTTTGGGCCAACTAATGCTCCTGCCACATTCATGACACTGATGAACCGGATGTTCTACCGATAGTTGGACCCGTTCGATGTTGTTGAACTCAACGACATCCTTTTCTACTTATAGATGATAGAGGGCATTAGGAGCACCTGTAGATGGTGACCCCCCTCCCCAGTGGGAGGGGGATGGATTTAGAGAAAGTGGAAGCAGGGAAGGAGTGGCCAAAGCTGGTGTGCGTGCGTGATATCTAGTTTTTTCTGGGGTTTACAAACGATTATCAGATGTTTATCTCGGGACATGTTGCAATGGGAGCATCCTTCATAGACTTGCTCAAATAGGGGCACCAATGGGAGTGGGATCTGAAGGAGGGACCCATCTTTGAGGTAATAAAGGTTGCCATGTGTGAGGCAACGGCGTTGGTACACCCGGACATGAGTAAGGAGTACATGTTGACAATGGATGTAAGTGACTATGTGATCGGCTGGGTGTTGATGTAGGACCAAGGGAACGGGTTGTAGCCCATTGCATATTGCTCAAGAGCTGCTAGAGGGTGGCTTTGACTATGAGATCCAGTACAAACCAGGAGGATCAACCTAGTAGACCCGGTTTTGCATTCCTGGACTTGGTTGTGCATGCGATCACGGTGATTACAAGATCCCCGAGTATCTACAGCATGTTTGCTCATGAGTTTGCACAGGACCAGGACTTTTTCATGAAGTTGGTGAAGAAGTGCATGTGGGACGAATGATATTAGCGGCATGAGAAGGGGAACCAAACTGTGGTGTCAAGTTGTGCGTCGTCGCGGTTGGCACTATTGGAGGAGGCACATGTCTCACAGTGGTGATTTCGGCCACGACAAGACCTTCAAGATGCTCATATGCCAATTTTTGTGGATGAAAACAAAAGTAGACTGTAAGGGATTTGTGAGCATCTGGGACATGTGCCAAAGGATCAAGTTGCGACGGGCACGGGCACCAGGAGAGTTGCAACCGCTACCAGTGCCAAAGCGACCATGGAAATAAATCTCTATGGTCTTTGTGGGAGGTCGAAATAGGAAACCAATGAGGAGTGTTGGACCACAAGAAAGGTGGTTCAAGGCCAGAGATACTCCAACTCCTGATGATCAGCACAATAGTCAGAGCTCCCCTGGACCCAGAAGGCCATACTCGGTAGACTGGAATGATACTGACAACACAACCCTAAAGATCACTCCTCTACTCTCGGCCCACAAAGCACAGGTCGGCCTCTGATGGGCCCTCGGAACGGTCGAGTAGCGCCCGCCGGGCACGGGCCACATCTGCCTCAAATGCCTCATCCTGGGCCCACTCTCATGCGCTGTCTGATCTGCTGTGCCTGTGCTCTCTGTAAGGCCACAGCCACCCTCAAGTTCAGCAGGGCCCGAAGGGGTTGTGCCATCCCGTCTGTGCCGCCATGTCTCGCAAGACGTCGCTCGGACACGTCAGTAGCGGACCGTAACATTCCCCTTAGGCCGCAGGAAAAAGCAGCAAACGTCTCCAGTGCCAGAAACACGAAGTTTAGCTGGTCTCGATCTGCATCACTCCGCCACTGTACGTATTTTCTCTCCTTCGCACGCACTGCCTCCGCCAATGCTGCTCTCGGCAGGAGAGCCGATGCCCGTCCCAGTGATGGCCGATGTGGATCCGAAATGACCACGTCCAGTACCAGCCGGTGTCCCGTGGCTGGGTCCAAGCACGCAATATCCGGCTGCCCCTCTGGCAAAATCCCCTCTGGCTCCTCCTGTACATCACCCATGCCACTCTCTCACATCACAGCAGCCAACTCCCGCACCACTGCGTCGTGAACAGCCTTTGGCACTCCACCCCACGCACAACGCAGCACGTGCTACAATGCGCACAGGCGAAGTGGCGCTCCAGCTGGGCAGACACAAGTAGGGATGCGGCCTAAGTGTGCCAGCGGCAGGCCCAGCCAGAATTTGCATGCCACATGCCAATCCTTCGGTGCCATGTATAACCGATCTGCCACCGATCGCAAATGAGCCAACATCTAATCCCCGTTGTGATCCCCCTAAACTGCTGCCAGGCGCTGCAGCTGTGGGAGAGCCTCCTCCACTCCCAAGTCTGCAGAGACCGTCGCCCGCAAGTATGTCAGGTGCCACTCGTGTAGCTATGAGCTCAAGTCCTGGAACAGCCGGTGTGGGCTCCCCCACTCACACTCCAAGTCGGGGATCTCACTGCTAATGGACTCCTATAGTCTTCGCATCGTCTCCGCCAGCAGCTCAAAAGGCCCTCTCTACCATCCTCCCCATGTCCGCTCCGCCGCTACACCCTCCTCCCCCAGCTCTGCTGCATGAAGGAGCTGGCGCACATCGTGCCAAGTCTGGAGGCGGCTGCAGATATAAGAGAGTGGAGCCGGTGCTGCCTGCGGGGCTAGACATAAGCCGCCGATCCGGATGGGCAGCTGGGCCTGGCGCTCCGCATGTGCCACCGCTCGTCTCTTCCGTAGCGTCTTTACACCCTCCAACTGGACCAGCTGCCAGAGACACACCCCCACGCACTCGTCAAACGCCCGGAGCCGAGAAATCCACCACTCTGTCAGAGGTGTCAAAAAGAGAGAAAGAGAGGAAGAGAAGAGAGAGAGAGAGAGAGAGAGAGAGAGAGAGAGAGAGAGAGAGAGAGAGAGAGAGAGAGGGAGAGAGAGAGA
>SZWC01001097.1:82663-98650 GCA_023375785.1 Penium margaritaceum | reverse complement strand
GCGATTTTGCATTTGGTTTTTGAACATGGATATGATCTGAACATTTGTAGGGCTAGTGATGAGCTCTCCAACGCACCAAACCGTGCGCGATTCGGATCACCGTTGCTCCCGCTACGTCATCCGAAGCGCAGCACCCCAAATCAGCCGCTCAGTCGGCGGCGCGCACCACGTCGCCCACTGAGGCGCCCTCACACATCAGGGACCCATCAAAACGCCATTCTGGAGGCGCAGATGTCCCTACACGTAGTGGCGGCGCCCCTCGCGCCTTTGGGGTCTGTTTCGATGAGTTAATCATCGAATTTGGTGATGGGGATTGATGTGGGTCGAAACTTGTTCGCGGACCTCCAGTCGGAATTTTGACTAAGTCCCCGAGTAACAAACTGTACTACTGAGTCTCGGACTCCGAGCCAGGATTGTGGCTAAGTCCCTCAGTAACAAACTGCAATCCTGAAATCCAGCGGATCATCCACCGGACGCCTCGGCAGACCTTCCGGAGCAAAATCCTCAGATGGCATTTTGTTACTCGTTCCGGTCGATTATTCACCGGAAGTCGAACCGCGGCCGGCTCCCAGAACCGCCGTGCACACCCCAACTTTGGAAGCCCATATCTCCCTCGTTACTAGTCCGATTCCGGTGAAACAACTTCCACCGGATTCAACAACTCGTCAGCTTTCAGGGGCAATCCTCCATTTTAGGATCCGAGCAATCATCGAGTCACTAGATTCTTCGACAAGGAATTTCCTCTCTCTGGCGGCTCGTCGGCGCCTCCAGGCGCCGCACTTGGGCATGCAGAGGGGCAAACCTCAACAGTTATGACATCTTCTTGTGGTTGATGTGAGTGTGTCCGTATTAGTGGAAAGAGTGTGAGTCTATATTGCATGTCAACATGTAAAGGGTCGTCAGCCAACAGTGCACCAGCAATATCAAATAGCCTTCATCATTGCTTTTGCGTGAGCATGGATATGTTGACCTGGAAATCCAGCTGAACCCCCGTGAGCAAGTTCACTTTCAATTTGGGTACATACAAAATTCTAGTCAATCACAGTATCCCACTGAGTTCATGTAAGGTCATTGTACCCACACATCCACCGCCAGTACCTCCCCCGACTCGATTTTCACACCCTCAACGTTGTGTGCGAAAAACACTGATACAAAAAAACTGGCGATGTGGGGATACAGGTGTACGCTAGTCCCTGACCTAGCGACAACGGCATGGCTATTGGTTCTGGGGGTTGCAGCATGGGTGCTGGCCAAGGAATTACTTGCACTATTGTTGTAGGCTGCTACGACTCAACCATCCCGGAGTAGATGCAATGTACCCATGAAAGCACATGAGTAGGGACAGTCAAGCTCGGTGGCACATAAACGGGACCCCGGTACATAGGAGTTGGCCCTTGATACAACGACGATCCCATCAGCAGCTGTAGTGGTGCTCGTCCATAGGTTTCTCTGCCAAAAGGGTGCAGGTGCTCGGGGCCTTGCGGCCATCGGGGGAAGTCCATGCCGGCGACTACAGGTGATGCCGGAGCCACTGGTGAGTCGTCAAAGTGGAGAAGTGCAGCTACTGCTGGGCTGGCATCATATGTGTTGGATTTTAGGACATGCATGCCAGAATTGGCCGTGCTAGCTGCAATAGTTACTGGTACATCCTCTTGCACTCCCTACCATGACCACGTCCTCCGCCTGACTGAACGCCTCTCCCCCCACTACCCCAGCCTCATCCGCCTCTGCCTCCTACCTGACAAGCTCCAAAGGAAGGAACTGGCAAGGACTAGTGCACAAAGACACTGGGTGCCCATGCGTTCACCTCTCACGCCTCAACAAAAAGGTTTTTGTTGTAGTGACATAGCTCCTCAAAGACCTCAGGGAGTTTGATTCTGTCAATGTCTGTCATGAGGAGGCGTCATAGTATATTTCATAAAACTCCTTGCACAACTCTCCACGATGCAGCAAGAACGGTTTAGTCATTCTTGGACTTGGAGCAGGGTGCTCCGATTCCAAGAATGCAGATCCATTGCCTCATCCCAATATTCAGCAAGGTGTGGCCGGCATTGGGACCAGACTCACCAGCTATGACGGCATGTTAAATTTTAGACGCGACAAGAGAGTAACCAAGGGAAGTATTTGATTGTACCAGCATGGCAATCAGTCGAACAGTATCAAGATTATGGTCAAGAGTAGCCCGCAAAGGATGTAGAAGACAAGGATTGGAACAACGCAAAATGATAAGGCAATTGATCGAGGGAGCATGCAATCACAATTGAATGGGTTAAAGACGGCCACCAAGAGTCCATCTGAAAGGAGGAGTATCATATGAGGGCAAGGATGTGATCAGGTTAGTAACCAGGGGGATATGTTCAGAGTCCGCCGATGGTACAGACATGTCAAGCAGTGAGGCCGACAATTATGGTCGTGGAATAGACATAGTAGTGGTAGAAATGGTTGGTAATGAGAGACATGCTCATGAGGACACAACTACTGAGGATGATGCAAGCAATGAAATGACACCATGTGTGACAGAAAGGGTTGACGTACCCACTGCAATGTGAGATGATGCAAGTATTGATGCACATGCAAGCGGGAAAGCATGTGGAGATGGAAGAAATGCAGGAGGCACAGGCGGATACACTTCCCAGAGGCCACCCGGCACATGAACATCCCTCAATGCAAGATGCAGGTGCAAGAGAAGGGACTTGATCGACAATTTCATGACTGAACTTGTCTGAAAAGCAAGAGCATCACAAGAATCAACGACATGATCACGATCACGCACCCTAGAAGCGCCATGTCTTTGAGTATGGAGTAATACATTGGAACAGGAAAAAATGTGGCTACAATGAGAGAGTTTCTCATGATTTTGGTCCTCGGGTAGCAAAACACATACGAGATGCAGGTCTACACCTGTCATAAGTGAAGTCTTTAGAGAGACCATGAAAGAAGGAATTGTTTACGTCAATCTGATGTAGCGTGCAGTTATGTAGAGCCACCTGGATCAGGAGTTTCTTGGCAGTGGTGTACTCCTCCACAGGGGCAAAAGTGACATCAAATTCCAGGGTATTAACTTGGGAGGATTTCTTGGCCTTGAGGCAAGCATTGTAGCATTCAAAGATATTGTCAGGCTTGCAATTGCATTTGTACACCCAACAGGCTGCAATCAGTGGAAGCTCCAACTTCTTGTAAATGCCATGCTCTTTGATGGAATCAAGCTATTCGCACATAGCATACTCCCGTAGGGCTACAACCAGAGCAGAGCAAGCCAAACGGTCTTTGTCGAGATCAGGCAGAAGCAAGGTGTGGATGCTATCAGCTAAGGTGAGGTTCCAGCATTCATTGAAGTTGTTAACTATGAGGTGTCTGGAGCAAATGACTTGAAGTGGATGCCAAGCGATGTATGAAAATGAAGATTTGGACCCGCACACTCAACACCACAACTAGAGTGGAAAATTTGTAGCTCACATTGACAGGCATGCTCTACTAGGACGAGCCAAATGTTGATCATAGGCCCAACCTCACTCTTCAGACAAAGTGGTTAGATCCAACAGAAATGAGAGTAGATATCAGCTAGACAGAGATGAGTTTGTTTTGTGCAAAGCAAGTGGATTTCCAAGAAGCCACCCAATTGCAGAGATGCCTTGTTACTGCACGTGCATCAGTTTCCAATGTTGCTACTGCCAAACATAGCAGCTGCAGTTTCTGTGTAAAAAGAAACACCAGCTACTGTTGTCATCTTCTATTATGTGCTACTGTTGTTACTCAGCATGCTGCTCCTGCTCCGGCTGATGCTCCTATAGTTGCACATGCAGTCTTAGATGTTGGGAAGTTGGCAGACCTGCAGCTTTAACTATTCTGGCGGATGCTTCCACTACCATTGCCTGACGTGAAGTGCGAGGGCAGGACCTGATATTCACTATCATAGCCAGGTTTTCTACTACTGTCACATGGGTTTGCAACATAAGTGCAGGCGGTGGACAACAATGCCCAATCCGCGAACGGAAATTGTAGAGAACGATTTCCACGTTGTCAGAAGCACAGCAAACATGAGGCATGCTGCCACCACAGGTTACATGGAAGTTGCATCACTAGTGGGTGGGTGAAGAGGCCCCAGGCATGCATCAGCATAGATTTAACATGTAGTTGTGAGCAGCCACAGCTCGACGTACTCTGGCTATGGCTAAGATGGCCACAGAAGAGTGCTCTTACAACTTTAGACAACCACAGCTTCTACAATTACGGCTGTTGTTGTGATGACTCAGAATCTTGTTGCTGTGGTTTTTATTTTTGCATGTTTTTGTTGATGCCAAGATTGAATCCAGGAGAAAAGAAATTCTCTGGGAAAAATTGGAACCGGTCTGCCTTTGGCTCTGCCACAGGATTGCATGATAAGAGCCCTAAGCTCAAGGCCTCCACATTCCTGAATCTGTTTGCCCCACCCAATTCAAGGTAGCCCAGCTAAGATGTTTTTGTTTTACCCCGCGTGGTGGAATTCAATGGCGTGGTCTCTAAACTGCTCTCATACCATAAGGGTCTTTGAGAAACCCCCTTCAGTGACCTTCTGCGTGAGTGTAGGTTGTGAGGGACACAATGTCACAGAAGAAACTGAGAACGATAGAAATATGGCAGAGACATGCTTGAGAACATGAAAAGTGAGTAGGAAAATAAGGGAGGAGGAATACCCCCTCCCCCTCTGTTCAACAAGCATGCATGTATCTGTGCAAATACGACATCTGGTTTCCGGAAACAGTAATCCGATTTTTGAATTAAAAACAAAGAGAAGTAGTGGAAGCATGAACAATACTTTAAAAAAGTGAGCTCACAAAAGGAACATGTAAGATTGCCAAGAAAATGGCCTGTACAACTCGGCCATCGAGAAACTTCCTATGGACACAAGAGGATGTGTACAATGCACTGGAGACCATTGAAATAGTTGTAAAAAATCATAGAGTGCCTACATGTGTGTGGCCTCAAGTCCAGCGATCACCGAGACTGACATAACAACAACATGCGCTCTGTGTGTGCATGAAGCACACACCAGATTTTAGTGCAGTGGCAAGAGGGCTCTGGTTGTCACAAAGCATAACAGTGGAAGGCATAGACTGAATCAATTCCTGGAAGAAGCACTGCAGCTACATCCCTTTAGTTACCCTGGCATGAAGTGCAACATAACCTGCCTTTGACAAGCTATGTCAATGTAGCCTTTCTTGTCTAACACCATCATACAACGATGCCATCCAGTACAAACACATAGTTTTTCCGATTGCACCCATCAAAGCTTGAAGCCCATTCATTTTCCGCGTAGTCATCAACCACAACTGAGCATTGCCGAAAAAAGCAAATTCTGAGGTGGGACGAGGAAACCACATACTGCACTACGCAACCGCATGAAAGATGTCACCTGAGGACACTGTGAGAACTGTGCTATGAGGTTGACGGCGAAGGTAATTGCAGGCCGAGTGATCATGGCCAAGTATATGAGGTAGCCAATGAGGAGAAAGTATATGGTCTCATCCAATGTCTCCTTTAGCTGCGCTGAAAAATCCATCTTCAAGGAATCATAATTTTCTAAAGTGATGGGCATGGAGGCTGTGGGATGTGTGCATAAGACGTCATCGAATGGATCCTCCACAAAGCAGGGATATCATGCCTAATGAAGGAAGAGTGTCTAACATCACTGGTCACACGCAATCTCCATCCTGATGAATTCAGCTTCAGGATTGAGGTCCTTCATCCTGTAGGTAGCCTATAGGAGTGTCTTTGCCTCCTTCATGGCTTCCATGAAGTTGGGTGCAATCTGGAGACCATCAATATAGATTAGGATGGAGGTGAAATGCAAACCTAAGCATCAAAGGAAGAGAGACAGATCGGATTTAGTCTGCACGTAGCTTGCACAAGCTAATGTACCAGTGATCTCCTAGTTCCAGTACCCTGGTGACTGCTTTAGACCGTACAATGCCTTAATGCAAGGGATAGACCTTGTCAGTGACCTTAGAGCCAAGAGGCCTGACCATGTAGATCTCGGCTAACAGGTGCAAAGGTGTCGATGAATTCAACATCCTCAATCTGTGAGTTACTCTTGGCCATCAAGTGGGCCAGTGAGCCTTCGGGCTTCACCTTCTTGGAATACTTACTTTGCCTGTATGACCTTCCGTCCAAGCAGAAGGTTGAGAAGATCATAGACACCGTGCTCTTGGATGGTGCGAAGCTCATCCGTACAGGAAGCACACCACAACAATTTGGCTTTATAGAAATGCCTCTTAACTTGCGTGGAACAGGAACCATCTAGGGGGAGCTCCAGTTGGCCAGGACACACACAAGTGGCTTGCTTCTGAACACAAGAAGATTGGCTGCGAAATTTCACATGACAGAGAACTCACAAGGGAGTAGCTCGTGAACGACATCACATTCTGGATGCACCTCAGTGTAGTGTGCTTGGAAAATAAGGCCAAGGGCCTTCATGCTAGGCTCACCACTCTGAATGCAATGAGTAAGGTGCTTAAACCACAAATTCAACCATTCTCTGAGCCCTAGAGGATGGAAGTCAGAGGTGACCACCAAGCTTACGCTAAAATGAGGTGCTTCCCTTGGGTTGGGGGATAAGTGGCAAGGGAACAGATGGAGAGGTTTTTGGGTAAAAAACAAGCAAGGAACTAAGAGAAGGAGAGGGTAAAGACACAGGAGATGCATGGACGGACGTATAGGAGGCATCATGCACGAATGTAGGCGAGGCAGGAGGTACAGTTCTAACAACATTTGTGGGTGCAAATGGGTGGACCAGCACACGTACATGAGCAGGAGCGCCAGTGTGGATCGACACAAACACAGGAGCATGGGTGCCCGCAGGGACTAACGGGCCACGAGATCAACAACCATAATGGCCGGGTTGTCATTGGCCAAGAACAAGTCAAGAAGTCGGGATGGAGCCATCCATAGGTCGTTACACCCCCATCCATCAGGAAGACACACGTGGGAACACTGTTAGAAGCCAACACAAGAATGTTTGAGTGATCCCTATTGGTGAGAGCCTTAAAGAAGAGGGTATCTTGAGACCTTGAACCTTACTGGTCCTCGGCATACCAAGGACAAGTCAGAGAGGACTCTTAAGAGTTGGAACTCTCAAGAGTTGTGAGGGAGGATGTAGGTGAGGATTTAGACACGAAAGGGGATCAAGCCGTGAGTAATTTTGAATTTAAAAGCAAAAATTGAGGGAGTGTGAGCCCATCGGCTGGACCCCTACCGAGTCGGATGTCGATGCAGGGGTCGTGGCACATTCCAGTGCCACAACCGTGTGGTAAAACATGGGATTTTCTAGTGAAAAAGCACACAAACCATGGCAAGAACAGCACAAAAAATGACCATTCACCGTAACAACAGTTGTGTGTTTGGAACAGCACGTACTCCTTAGTGTCGCACTATTCTGGAACGCGGAGCCTGTCAGCGCACTAGCCGACAGATAGGGAATATTTGTCACACGACAAATATTTGAACGCACCAAGCACACCCACTGTGGGGGAAAAGTAATGAAATGAGACAGGGGGATATTCAGAGTACACACATGCCTACAGCGAGTTCGTGTCTGACACGTGTGACCCAAGGCCAGGTTAGCACTAAAGTAACTTATGACTAATCAGGGTGTGCTCACACAGAATGTAGTCAAATGTTAACTTCTTTAGCACAACAATATAAGAAAGGGTGGGTGCTCAAAGAAGAAAGATTGAACAGCACACAACAAGTGCCAACAACTACTGGGGCCACTAGCAGGACCACCAGCACGATCCCTGGCAAGAACACTAGCAGGATTGCCATTGGCACGCATCAAGCCGCCACCAAGCCAACAGTATCGCAACCTTCCAGTAGCACCGAGTCCAAGCATGCCGTGAGAATCACCATGGCAGAAGGAGCTCCCAAGGAGCACCCGCCATGAAGTATCCATCCAGTAGCACCACATGTGAGGCATTGCTTGAAGCACCCAACTAGAAGCACCTGTCCAGAAGCACCCATCCAAATGCACTGAACAATCCAATAACTCCATCAGTGGAGGCCGCCAGTCTGGCAATGGACGCCATTGAGGAAAACACCATAGCGGAAGAGGCAAGGACATGCGTCCAACCGCCCAGAAATGCATGACAACACAAGAATAGAGGGTGCACGAGAGAGGAAGGTCGTAACACACAGGCATGGATAGATGATAGGTTGACATGGTGAGCCAATGTTGGGCAGGCCAGTGGAGGCAACCACCACAGGGAGGTCGTAACACGCAGGCATGAACAAACCAATAACTTCATCGACAGTAAGACATAGTGAGATGGGGAAAAGCACATGGAGGCATTGGAGAGGCAGCCACCAAGAAGAGGACCACACGTCATCAGCAAGGAGTAACATAGGAGAGGAAACATGAATAGAGAAAGGAGAATCAATCAGTAGGAGAAAGGTGCCAAGACCGACGGGGTTGATGCTCGAGGTGAACATGTGGTGGCGGAGGACCTTTGTGAGGAAGTCAGCAAGCTAAAACTCTGCAGCAATGAACTGGAGGAGCAACCACGCCATTCACGTTATGATGCTTGACATTGATTTCCTTGGTACAATGGTTAAGTACACCGGTGTTCCTGGCTATGGCCAGACCGCTCTCACTGTCAGTGTAGAGGAGCACAGGTAGTGTGGGCAGATGGAACTTGCCAAGGAATCGGTGGAGCCATACGGCCTCGACGACGGTGCCATCCAAGGCCATGTACTCCTCCTCACCTGTGCTGTGAGCAACGCAACTCTACTACTTGCTATGCCAGGAAACGACAATGGCTCCTAGAAGGAAGACAAATCCACTAGGACTTTGAGCATACGAGTCACGGGCTTACTCGCTGTCGGCATAGCCCTCAAGGAGGGGCACGCCAGACGTGACCAGGAAGAAGAGGCCAGCACGAGCTGACCTGATGACATAGCACAGGATATACGTCGTAGCACGGAGGGTGTGCTATGAGGCTGGCAAGCGTACATAGCAAGGAAATTCACCGCACAGGTGATGTCCAAACGAGTGGTACGAGCTAGGTACATGAGTGAACTGATGATGGAGTGGAAGGTGACGACGGACTCAGGTTCACCCAACTCGGTATCATGAGCCACACATAGGGTGAGCTCGATGCCCCGTGGAGAAACATCATAGAGGTTTTATGAAATACAAAAGTACACTTGTATGCAAGGAGTTGAAACATCATAGAGGTTATATGAAATCATGTATACAAATATGTCATTTCATTGTAACATCACTTGTTTAGTGATGTACTCCTTCATACACTTACCTCATACACTTTTGTCTTTTGGACCCAAATCTCCCCCCACTCCTCCATCAAGTGGAAAGTGTATGAGGGATTTGTATGAGGGAATGAACAAAATTTGGTATGACAGTGACATACAAAAATACACTTGTGTACAAGGAGGAGAGAATTCATGGAGGCTATATGGGATCATGTACACAAATGGATTATTTCAACGAAACGTCACTTGTTAAGTGATACACTCCTTCATACACTAACATCGTACACTTTTGACCTTAGGACCTCCCGATCCGCCCCCCGTCAAGTGCAAAGTGTATGAGGGGATTGTATGAGAGGGTGAACAAAAATTGGTATGAGAGTGACATACAAAAGTACACTTGTATAGAATGAGCAGAAATTTAGTAGTAGTGATATAATATCATGTACACAAATGTATTCTTTCAATGTAACGTCGCTTGTTAAGTGATACACTCCTTCATATACTTATCTCATACACTTTTGTCATTGGGACCCCCCTCTTCCGACTCCACCCTCCCCCTCCCTCTCCCGTCAAGTGGAAAGTATATGAGGGGATTGCATGAGGGAGTGAACAGAACTTGGTATGATGGAGGAGAACTATCATTCAATTTGTAAGAGATCATGTACGAAAATGTATTATTTCAACGTAACGTCACTCGCTCAGTCATACACTCCTTCAAAGACTTGACTTGTACACTTTTGCCGTTTGGACTACCCCCTCTCCACCCTCCGTCAAGTGGAGTGTGTATGAGGAGAGTGTACGGAGGAGTTAACAGACTTAGGTATGACAATGACATACAACATATACACATGTGTACAAGGAGGAGAAAATTCATGGAAGTCATAGGTTATCATGTACACAAATGTATTCTTTCAACGTGACATCACTTGTTTAGTGATCCACTCCTTCATACCATGGTGTCGTGGCCATGTTTCTCAGTATGTAGCTTTAATAACACTTGTTTTCATGTAATAAACCAATTATATTAGGTCCTTGGCCTTGCTAATCAAAGAGGAGGAGGGTGAGGTGATAATGAGATCGTCAACACAAACCAGAATGAAGGTGAGCACCATGGACGTACCACCGACAAAGAGGGAAGGATAAGACTGGCTCAGTTGGAAAGCCCTACGGATGAGGGTGGAGGAGAGTTTTTCATTCTGGCAAAGAGAAGACTGGTGGAGACCATAGAGTGCACGATGAAGGTGACACAACTTCTCTGAGTCATCAAAAAAGCCAGGGGCTGAACATTATAGGGTGCCCCTTCAAGGCAACTGTGGAGAAAGGCGTCGTTCACACCCATTCGGTGAAGATCCCACAGGAAGGAAGCTACGACACAGATGAAAACGTGACACATCGTAAAGATGAGTCACACCTGATCAAGAACGAGGATGGGGAAGAGATGAGGCACATGGGAGAAGAGGGCGACGGGGCAGAAGGAGTGATCACAGAGGCATAGGGAGGGGAGCAGGGACAATCAAGAGCTCCTCGAAAAGGACTGGGGGTGGTCAGGCAGGGACGATGATGGGAGGGAGATGGAGAAAGAAATAGGGAACACGGGAGTGGGACAGAAGCAAGCGTGAGAGGTGGGAGGAGGCCAGGACATGGAGAGGAGGTCCAATTGGACGGAGCAATGGATAAAGCATGTAGGCATGTGGGGGGAGGCAGGGAGGTGTTAGGACGGAGGAGGAGGTGTCGATGATGGTGAAGGAGGAAAGGGAAGGACAGGGATGAGGGAACCAGGTGGAAACGGCGTAGTAGAATGCATCATGGAGGGACAAGAGGAAGGAGGAGGCATGAGGAGGGGAAGGAGGGGGGAGGAGAAACAGGCAAGAGCACGTGCCGTGCATGAGCGAGTGTGAGAGGAGATAGGAAAATGGGGAGGAGGAGTATCTAGGATGGGGTGAGAGGGAGGGATCTTGCGGTAGGGAGGAGGGGAAGAGGGAGGAAGGATGAGGGGTGGATTCAAAGGGGACGTGGGAGGGGCGGAGGGAGAGGAGGAGGAAGAACATGAGGCCAAGTCCACGTGGCGTGTGCGCGTAGCCAGGAGAAGGAGCCGACAGAGGCATGAAGCGGCGGGATTGGGCCAAGAATACGCGGGCAAGGAGGAGAGGTGGTATGAGAGTGAGCGGGGAGTGAAGGAGGACGTGGAGGATGAACGGTAAGGAGAGAGGTTCTCACATATAAGAAAATTGAGGAGAGGAGGGAGGGGTGAGGGACTAGGGGAAGTGGCAACAGCTGGGGAGGGTGGAGGGAGCAAAGACAAAGCAATGAGGACGGGGCCACTTGTGTGACCAAACGAGCAGAGAGGAAGCGGAGGAACGTCCTCGAGAACATCTTCGATGGAGATGAGAAGAGGGTATGGGCAACAGGCAGGATCAGGTGTACGGGGGGAGCGAGGCGCCTAGGGAGCAGTCAAAGCAGGGGGGGCACTAGGGGAGGTGATGGAGGAAAGCCCAGGGAGGAGGGAGGGGAAGGCATAGGCAATGGCAAGAGGTCGGAAGTGGGGCGATAGACAGTGGGCTGCATTGGTGATGGGACCAGGGCAAGCATGGAGGGGGCGCAGACGATGCGAAAGAGGATGTGGGCACCGCAATGGACACGGGAGGTATAGAAGGCACTAAAGGTGGAGACAAAAATGGTGGCAGAGGGGGCAAGAAGGATTCCAAAAGGAGAGACGAGAGGGGAGGGGAGGCATGCATGGAGATACGGACAGGGAAGGGTGTAGAAGAGGGAACCGACAGGACAACATATGGTGGAACAAGAGGTGGATGGGAGGCGACCGGCACGGAAGACGAGGAGTGGGAGAGGGGGGGAGATGGTGGGAGAGTGAAGGCAAGGACTCCACCGGTAGGGAAAAGGAAAGAAAGAGGAGGGAAGGGAAACATTAGGAGAGGGTGGATAGATGGTGGAGACCTAGCATATGCGAGACCATTGGTGGAGTAGGCAGTGGTGGAGGTCAGAGGGGGGGACAACAGTCGATGTAAAATGTGCTAAAATCCAGCTACTTGAAAAAATTGGGTGTGACAGGACTCGATGATGCGATGTGCGACCGAATCTGAGAACCCGTGTGCGCAAGAGCGCGGAACGACCCCAAGAGTAACACAAAGACAGCTGGGCAATTGTACCATACAAGCTCGAGCTTGCTAGATTAAGACGAAGGGTGAGGTAGACAGTGGCCATTGTACCCTACACCATGGCTTGGCTAAGGTTAGCATGCCGACCGATGAAGAGCTCAAACCGCATCGTGTTGGGGAAAAGGGGTCTGTGAGGAATCCGATTCCAAACTCAGGTGTGGTAGCGTGTCGCCTCAGACCTGAAGCTCCGCCCATGGTCAAGGAAGCTAGCCTTGGCCATCATGGTGCGGACACCCTAAATGAGGGTGCGGTTTTAGAATTTTAAAACCCCATTTTGCTGTGGCAAATACGGGGTGGAGAGCTCATGGAGAATATCCTCTCAATTGAAGAAGGCCTCGGTGTCAGCGAAGAACTCACCACCAAGATTGAAGCAAAAGTGAAGGAGCTGGTGAAAACTGTGGCGCTTGGCAGTTGCGTTCTATGACTAAATGGTCATGGCGACATCGTTGTTTGCCTGAAGGAAGAATAACCACGTGAAGCAGGAGTAGTCTTCAAACAAGCTGAGGACGTACGTGGCATATTCGTGGAGACA
The DNA here is from genome assembly GCA_023375785.1 of Penium margaritaceum. Taxonomy (NCBI): domain Eukaryota; kingdom Viridiplantae; phylum Streptophyta; class Zygnematophyceae; order Desmidiales; family Peniaceae; genus Penium; species Penium margaritaceum. The sequence continues at coordinate 85,702 of SZWC01001097.1, read as the reverse complement.
CTGATCCTAGAGAGGGCCAAGGATATTGGTATGGAGAAGCTCAAGAGATGCAAACACACGGGAGGAAGAGGAAGGAAAATGGCAGGTGATGCATCTTGTTGGTGTACAAAAGGTGCAATTGGCAGTACAAGGGGCACGGAATGAGGGATCGGACAAGCCATAAGCGGGAAGGACATGGAAGAGAGAGGCAATGACGGAAGAGGGGAGATGGTAAAGACAATGATGAAGGAGATGCAAGTGAACAGAGCCAGATAGGGATAAAAGCATGACAATATCGGGCGTGTGGTTGGAGACAGCATGGGGGCCAAGCACCTGATATAGGCCCTCGCTAGGCCGACAAAAAAAGGGAATGACAACATGACCACTAGCAGGATCGGTAACAACAATGAGACCGACTGCATAGATGGTGGAGAAGCCACACATATTGAGAGTAAGGGTAGAAAGGGGGGAGAAGTCAAGGGCAGGGACATAGAGGATAGATGACAAGGATAGGTCACTCGCAGGTGACATCAAGCATACAATGCCAACACGGAGAACAAGCAGAGGGATACCATCACTTGTGTACTCAGCCGTGATGATGGATACATGACTGAATGACGTGAAGATCTCTCAAACGTGGCACATGTAGTTAGTGGCGGCAACATTGACTACCCAAGACAGAGACAGGTTGTGCCCGATACCAGAGAGGAGGTAGTAGGTTGTTGTACATGGAGATGTGGCAGGAGAGAAAGATGTCATCGAGGGACGACACGGAGATGCAAGAGGAAAGGCAAGGAACACAAAGAGAGAAAACAAGGATAATGTACCGGCAGGTAGGGGACAATCGAGGACATCCTCCGCAAGAACATGACAAATGAGGGAGATGATTGCATCCTCGGTGAGGGGGGGAGAAACAATAGCAAGGGGCACAGGGTCGGAGTTAGGGAAAACTCCCAGGGATCCAACCGGAAGAGGGACAACAGGAGCACTGTGCACGCGGCCACAAAGAAGAGCACGCTAGCTAGCAATCCGCTTTAACAGGTCAAGAACTGAGGAAAGGGACATGCACCATGGCGATAATCCATAATGTCACACTTTCTGTAGGAAGGCATGTGAGTGTTGCCCCCACCAGGTGGGGCACAAATAGTGAGGGCGTGGGCATCCGGGGAACTGAGGATGCTAGAGAAGAAATCAGGAAGATCTGGCTCGGCAAGTGCTGTAACAGGCTGGGAGGTAGTTTGAAAGGTCCGAAGGCCATCAAGAAGAGCGGGCTAGATAGTATAAGAAGCCTGAAACACAATCTCAAGGGTAGGGGCAAGGGGGAAGGAGGTAAGAGCTCCAAATAATGCGGGACCAAGACTGCCAAAGACCAAAGTCACTAATGCCTAATCGATCAAGGAAGTGTCTGTCGTAAAAATCTCACTCTAAAGGAGCATGGTGCAACCCGTGTAGGCCCCAAGAGACTCATAGGGGTCATGGCAGAGAGCACAGAGATCAGCTAGAAGGGAGGTCATGGAGCGATGGGAGTCAGACGAGTAGAGGGCAAGAAGGGAGGCCCAAACATTGTGAGAAAGAGCAAGAAGAGAGATAGTAGATGCAAAGGGGTCGAGATGGTGAAGACGAAAATTTGGAGCGGCCGAGTAGAGAAGGTGGAAGGCAAGGGCCATAGTGCTACCTCAAATTGTGCATGTGTGCCTAAGACATAAAGCAAGATGACCAGCCTCTGAACGGTGTTCCGGCAGTGTGGCTAGGACCAGAGGTAAGAGGCTTCTAAGGGTCAGTAAGGTGGAAGCTAAGGCGAGCATGCTGGACAACCGCAAGCATCATGGCATCAAGGTGAGCCTTAGTGCGGGCGAGGACAGTGACATGATCACTAGGTGGAAGACTGTCACCAGTGACAACACCACTGGCAGGGACGATACCGCCAACAACGCTAGCACCACCACTAGTAGCAGCACCATTGGCGGCACAAGCGCAGACAGAGCAACCAGTGGTCCCAGCAGCAGTAACTCCTCCAACACAACCGGATCACTAAAAGCACCAGCAGCACTAGTAAGGATGCCACCACCAGGATCAATGGAACTATGTGCAGCCACGGTGCCACCGACGACACCGGCATTGCCAACAGGTAGAGCACCACTACCAACGACACTACACTGGTGGCGACAACGTCACCAGCCACGAGGGCATCAAGGACAAGAATGGCACCGGTGTCAACCGGCCTAAGGCAAACGGACTAGAAAACAGGGCCGACACAATAGCACCTGCCGTCCCCTCCTAGCATTTCAGCTAGGAGAAGATATCACCCTCAGGATCACGGTTCCACACTGAGCAGTTCCTAGGCAATCACTTGCTAGCAACTGTGTCCACTTGACACTTGGTCACTTTCGCGCGAGGTGCTAGTCAAAGACTAACTCCTGGGGCTTAGACCAACCAGTGTCTTCTTTATACTGTTCCTTAGTTGGACAACTCTGTGAGGAGCATCTAAGGCCAGATTGTGTAATTAGAATGAGGAATGAGCCTGGTACATATAGTCCTAGGCCTGGCTTCTAAGGTGTGTGGGTAGTGACACTTTTGGGGTGGTCACTCCACACCACCTCACCAGTCCGCCAATTGGCGCATCCACTGACCGCCAAGTGGCGCACTCTCCTCATGCATGGAGAAATGTCTAAGAAACTTCCCCTGTGCTAGAAGGTCAAAGAACCTCCTGCGCACATCAAGGCTCGATCGCAGGACCTGTTGTCCGTAAGTCCAACATGCTATCCGTTGCGCTACACTTCTGGTGTCTCGCTTGGACTTGCACCACGAACAAGGTTTGGGGGACTTACTCCAAGGGAGCAGTGCATGCCCAACCTGTCCGTCAACCCATAGCAGTGGCCATGGGGCATAGAAGAACAACAATCTCTCCCTTGCACCGTAGGCCACCTGCTGTGGTAGTTTTCTTCGGCATGAACCTGTAGCTCTAGGTTGTGTTTGTGCATGTCAGTTTTTTTTTTTTGGTCTTTAGTTCTCATCTCTTGCATCCACCATGCCGACTCCTCGAGCACCTGCAACATGCAA
>SZWC01001097.1:65707-76752 GCA_023375785.1 Penium margaritaceum | reverse complement strand
AGGCAAATAACCGCACTTACGAGGCATGGCAGGAAGCGCATAGAAGGTGCATAAATATGGGGAAACTAGTCCCAAGGAATCCAAGCAGGTAGGAAAACTGGTCGATCATACCGGTGCTCAAAAGAAGGCCCAAGAAGAGAAGATCAAGGCAGCCAACACCAAAAACAACATAATGGAGATGGTAGAAAAGGGGAAATAAAAAGGAATGGGCTCACCGAGTACCGGAGAAGTTGACTCAAGATTGAAGCAAGAGATCCAGACGAGAGTCAGTGCACGAGGAGGCCAAGAAGATCGGGGAACGGGAGAGCCGACATAGACAGGAAAGGGAAGGAGTAGTGGAGGGACAATAGAGAAGGAGATAAGCAGCAAGAGGGAGAGAAAAGGACCAAAGAGGCAACGGCGCAGTTGCATACCCCTCAAGAAGCCTAGCCTAGCTAAAGGACTACATGGGCCAGGATTCTAACTATAGGCGGGACGTCCGCCCTAGCCACAAAGGAAGGAGAAGTGGAGGTGGGGATGTGGAGTAGAAAGGAAGGAGGTGGGGAAATGTGGAAAAAGGAAGGGAATGTGCAGAGGGTAGAAGGGGGTGAAGGGACAGAGAATGTAAGAGACAAGGTGAGAGGAAGGAGGGATGATGGGGGAATTTTAGGGAGGAGCAACAGAAAAATACAAGAAACGGACATAGCATGGAGTTAGGAGGGAGGAAATGAAGAGGGTAAAGATAGAGAGAAAACGAGAGGTACACAAAGATAAATTATGGGGCAGAGATTATAGAGGAAACATAGGGTGGGAAGGGAAAGAGAGAGAGAGAGAGAGAGAGAGAGAGAGAGGAAGGAGTGGGAAGAAGGATAAATAGAGGAAGAGTATGTGCATTTATGACCAATCACCCTCCAATTATACACTCATTTTCTAGTGTACATCGTATATTTTACACAGAGGTAACTTCCAAGAAATACACAAACCCCACATATACCGGATGGCAACTTATAGGACATGCACATACCTCACGTTCACAGAAATGTACCTTCAAAGAAACCACATTACTTGACCAGCACCCCCATACACTCACCACATACAACTCCCCCCTCCCTCCCCCCTAACCCCCCCCACTTGCACTTGCATACCTGAATCACAACATATTACACTAGTGTACATTTAGCACCCATTTCCTCATACACTCCCCACATGCACTCACCATATAGAAACCCCCCTCCCCTTCACTTCCCTTCCTCCCCTCCCACAATCACTTGTATATCTGAATCACGGCATCATACACTAGTGTACATTTAGCACCCATCTCCACATACACTCCCCCCATACACTCACCACATACAACCGCCCCCCACATTCACTTGCACATATGAATCACAACATTATACACTAGTGTACATTTGGCACCCATCACCCCATACACTCCCCCTTTGAACTTACCATATAGCCCCCCCCCAGGCCCCCCACATTCACTTGCACATGTGAATCACAACATTATACACTATGGTACATTTAGCACCCATCTCCATATACACTCTCCCTATACACTCACCACATAAAACCCCCCCTCCCCTCACATTCACCTTCACATCTGAATCACAGTACTATACACTAGTGTACATTTAGCACCCATCATCCCATACACTCCCCTCATACACTCACCATATAGAACCTCCCCCCCTGCTCCCCACATTCACTTGCATATATAGATCACAACATTATACACTAGTTTATCTTTAGCACACCTCTCCCCATACACTCCCTACATACACAAGTGTAAAACGTTGTGATTCACATGTGCAAGTGAATGAGGGGAGCAGAGGGGTCCATATGATGAATGTATGAGGGGAGTGCATGGGGTGATGGGTGCTAAATGTACACAAGTGTTTAATATTGTGATTCAGATGTGCAAGTGAATGTGGGGGGTGTATGTGGTGAGTGTATGAGGGGAGTGTATGTGGATATGGGTGTTAAATGTATACTAGTGTATAATGCAATGACTCAGATGTGCAAGTGACTGTGGGAGGGGGGAGGAAGGGAAAGAGAAGGGTTGTATGTGGTGAGTGTAGAATAGATTCCAGGACATACACATACTCCACATACCTTAAAAGGCACCTTCCAAAAAATCACTTTACTTCACTAGCACCCCCCATACACTCACCACATGCAACCCTCCTCCCAAATTCACTTGCACATATGAATCACAGAATTATATACTAGTGTACATTTAGCACCCATCTCCACGTACACTCCTCCCATACACTCACCACATACAACCCCCCCTCCTCCCACATTCACTTGTAAATCTAAATCACAGAATCATACACTAGTGTACATTTAGTACCTATCACCCCATACATTCCCCTCATACACTCACCATATACAACCCCCCTCCCATCGCCCCCATTCACGTGCACATGTGAAACACATTATACATCTCCACATACACTCCCCGCATACACTGACCACATACAACCCTACCTCCTCCCCTACATTCACTTACACATCTGAATCAGAGCATTCTACACCGGTGTATATTTAGCACCCATCTAACATACACTCTCCTCATACACTCACCATGTACACCCCCCCCGTTCCCTCCACCCTCCCTCAACATTCACTTACACATCTAAATCACAACATTATACACTAGCGTACATTTAGCACCATCTGCTTGTACACTCCCCCCATACACTCACCACATACAACATCCCCCCCCCCCTTGTTTCCTGCTAACTACTCAACTAACACCTCTGGCAGAGAAGCCGCGAAACTGAAAAGCTCACAAAGGGTTTTAAGTCTTCTTCCTTATTGACATGTGTTATGCACCCAAACTTAATCAGGCATATACTTCACCTTCAAAAGTACTAACGCCTTAGCATTACATCTCACGAAGAGATCAAGTCATTCATATGCAAGAGAGCCTCAAGCAAGGGTTGATTTATCAACATGCAAGACAAGTCCTTTCATAGTTGTCTGTCCAGTCCTAGAACTCAAAATCACATTCATGGGAAGTGGCCTGAACCAGCCACATCACCAATAGACTTGCACCGTGGGCTTGACAGATAGGCATCCTAGTGTCAAGGTGTCAGACCAACCATGTAACGTCCAAGAAGCTACAGACTTTCTTTCTTGGAAGCTTCCACATCAAACAAGATGTGCAAGGGGCCAGGATCAAACTCATGACCTCTCACTTGGCCAAATCAACAAAATAGCCAAGGTAATCACTCTCCCACATGGTGTACTCAAAGGTCATATCTCACACCAGAAAATTCATAGTTGAGTCACATCACTATGGATCCAGGGGTCATACCTCCATAAGGGGCGGAGCATTCCTGATCCGTCCTTAAACACTGTACAAGGGGCAAAAACAATCAACAAATCTCTTCCTTGCACCTTGCCTTGGTGAGCATCATCATTCATCATCACTTGCATTGACCATGTTGATACCTTGCCTGCATTCCTGGTGGAGATCCTTGTCGAGTGGCTTTGTAAGCATGTCAGCCCGGTTCATCTTGGTACCGACATACTCAAGCTCCACTGTCTGTTTGTAGACCAATTCTTGAGCAAAGTGGTAGCGGATCTCGATGTGCTTTGTGCGCCTGGAGAGGACGGTGTTCTTGGACATGTCAATCACGCTCATGATGTCAATCTTGATGACCGTTGCCGTTACTTGTGGTACCTTCATCTCAGAGAATAATCTTTGTAGACACTACGTCTCTTTACATACCTCAGCCAAGTTGATGTACTTAGCTTCAACTATTGACAAAGAGACACATTCCTGCTTGCAACCTGCCCAACTGACTGCACCTCCATTCAGCATACACACAAAGCCAGAGGTAGACTTTCTGTCATTGATATTCCCTCCCCAATTAGCATCGGTGTAGCACATGAGATGGAGTGACGCAGATCCAGGGATGCCTCTAAACTAGAGCCCCACGTGCCACGTCCCCTGAAGGTAGCACATGATGCGCTTCACGGCCTGCCAGTGAAGTGGACCGGGATTGGCCACGAACCGGCTCACCTGCCCAATAGCATGGGCTATATCTGGTAGGATGGCGACCACGGCATACATGAGACTACCCACTACAGACTGACATGGGATACCCAACATGTCAGTTTTCTCCTCTTCGTTGGATGGGGACATGGAGGTGGATAGTTTGCACTCTGAGCTCATGGGTGTGCTGGCAGGCTTGCAATCTACCATGTTGTATCATTGGAGGATGGAGTTGATGTATTTTGTTTGGTTCAAGCTGATGGTACCTGCTACTCTGTTGCATTTGATGGTAATTCCAAGATAGAAGTCAAGAGTACCCATGTCCTTCATCTCAAATCTGCTACTCAGCTGCCCATTGAGATCGTCTAGCAATTGCGTTAAAGAAGAGCATAGAATCAGGTCATCAACATACAAGGCGACCAACATTGTTCCTTTGTCGCTCTCATGCACGTACATGCTAGGGTCATTGTCGCAGTTCATGAAGGACTCCTTGGCCATGAATGTGTCCATCTCTTGGTACAAAAGTCTTGGCGCTTCTTTTAGCCCATAAAGTGCCTTCACCAATCTGCACACCTTGCCCTTGGGAGCATCAAACCCCTCTTGAACCTCCATCAGTACCTCCTTGTCAAGTTTGCCGAAAAGGAAGGCTGTATTGAAATCCATCTAGTGGAGCTCCATGTTCTTTGTAGCAGTAATGGTAAGCATTGACTAGATGGAGGCGAACGTCACAACTGGAGCAAAGGTCTCATCATACTCTGCACCAGGCCGTTGGTAAAAACCCTTTGCTACCACCCGTGCCTTGTAATTGTCTATCTTGCCATCATGTTTCCTTTTTACTTTTAGCACCCACTTAGATCCCACAATGTGAGCCTTGGCAGGTCCTTCCAAGAATACCTATGTCCCATTCTCCTCGATGGAGCTGAGTTCACTGTGAATTTCTTTGTCCCACTCCACTTTGTCAGGCCGAGTGAGTACCTCTGGGACAGACATTGGCTCCTCTTGAACCAAGAATGAATATTTGAAGCCTGTCCATTCACCCTTACCTACGTCGTAATATTGTAGAGGTACTTTGAGGCAAGAAGTGCTCCTTGAACCTGCTGGTTGGTGCTGTTGATGTGGAGGCTGGAGGTCTGGTTCATCATTCATGATGGGAGAGGTATCCTCCTCATGTTCCAGAGGATCGGATACGTCAGAATCAGACTCTAATTCCTCCGAGTCATCTTCATGAGCTCATCTCCCTGTTAAAGCACCCATCCCATGCCATTGTGCTTGTGTTTTGTCTCCCTCCTTAAGGAGAGTGAGCCACTCTCCCTATTTTGGAGTGTTCTCAAGTTCGAGAAGCTCTTCCTTACTCGAAGACCTTTAATAGAAATCCATGCCTTTGCTGCAGATGACCTTCTTGGCTCCTTGGTCCCACAGTCGATAAGCTTTGTGCATATATAGACCAATGGCCTTGCTCGTGAAAGTGTGTATCAACAAGTGTATTAGGAAGTGAACAAACTAGTGAACATGGACTTTTTGCAGAAACTGCTACATATCACATATAGCCTATTAATATATGAATTCTATAAAAGGAATGTTCATCTGGGTTTTGCTGAAATGTAGTCATGTGGATGTTTTGTGAAAAATGTTTGCGTGCAAAAATACACTTTTTCATACACTGATATTCAAGTGTATGGATTTGGGGTGATTAACCATATCTCGCTTTGTGGGCGGTGTCATAGCCGATGAAATACATTTTTGTGCTCTTACATAGAGCTTTATAGGGCCCTCGCTGGCCTGGACCTTGGCAAAGCCGGTGCAATTGAACACCTTGAGATGGGAGGAGTCCAGCTTCCATCCTAACCATGCTTCTTGAGGTGTCTTCAACTACCGTGTCTGCTTCTTCTTGCCTCTCCTTTGCAGAGTTGCTGCAAGTGTGAGGTTCACAAGATAGGTAGCCGTACGTGTTGCTTCTGCCCAGAACCTAGGAGGCAGCTTGGCGTCAAAGAGCATATACCTTGTCATGCCCAAGAGGGTCTGGTTCATCCTCTCTGCTATGCCGTTGCCTTGAGGTGAGTAGGGGCTAGTTTTGTGGTGTTCAATGCCCTTCAACTTGAGCCACTCCTTGGAGGCTTTGTACTCTCCCCCATTTTCTGTCCTGAATGCCTTCACTTTCATTCCACTCTGTCGCTCAACCATAGAGACAAAGGCCTGGAGATTCTCTTTCACCTCACTTTTATTTTTTAGAAATTGNAATCCATGCCTTTGCTGCAGATGACCTTCTTGGCTCCTTGGTCCCACAGTCGATAAGCTTTGTGCATATATAGACCAATGGCCTTGCTCGTGAAAGTGTGTATCAACAAGTGTATTAGGAAGTGAACAAACTAGTGAACATGGACTTTTTGCAGAAACTGCTACATATCACATATAGCCTATTAATATATGAATTCTATAAAAGGAATGTTCATCTGGGTTTTGCTGAAATGTAGTCATGTGGATGTTTTGTGAAAAATGTTTGCGTGCAAAAATACACTTTTTCATACACTGATATTCAAGTGTATGGATTTGGGGTGATTAACCATATCTCGCTTTGTGGGCGGTGTCATAGCCGATGAAATACATTTTTGTGCTCTTACATAGAGCTTTATAGGGCCCTCGCTGGCCTGGACCTTGGCAAAGCCGGTGCAATTGAACACCTTGAAATGGGAGGAGTCCAGCTTCCATCCTAACCATGCTTCTTGAGGTGTCTTCAACTACCGTGTCTGCTTCTTCTTGCCTCTCCTTTGCAGAGTTGCTGCAAGTGTGAGGTTCACAAGATAGGTAGCCGTACGTGTTGCTTCTGCCCAGAACCTAGGAGGCAGCTTGGCGTCAAAGAGCATATACCTTGTCATGCCCAAGAGGGTCTGGTTCATCCTCTCTGCTATGCCGTTGCCTTGAGGTGAGTAGGGGCTAGTTTTGTGGTGTTCAATGCCCTTCAACTTGAGCCACTCCTTGGAGGCTTTGTACTCTCCCCCATTTTCTGTCCTGAATGCCTTCACTTTCATTCCACTCTGTCGCTCAACCATAGAGACAAAGGCCTGGAGATTCTCTTTCACCTCACTTTTATTTTTTAGAAATTGTATTCAGACTTTGTGTCTGTTGTGGTCAATGCATGTGAGGAAATATCTGTTGCCTCCATTTGACGGTATGCGAAAGGGACTACACATGTCAGAGTGGACAAGATCAAGAGGTGCAAGAGTACGCGTGTCATTGCACTTGAAGTGTTTCCTTTTCGCCTTGCCTTGAAGGAATGGCTCACACATTACCCCGGCTCCCTTCGCCCCATCACCTAGCTCCATCCCACGCACTAGCTCCTGCTTTCCCATGAGCTCCAATGTGCGATGAGCCATGTGTCCAAAGCGCCTGTGCCACGGGTTCTCGAAGGATGTGCCCATGCTAGAATGAACAACCCCGGTGATTGCATGTGCTTGCGGATTTGTTGCCGAATCATTTGGTGCTAGTGCTTCTGCTGCTCCAACATGTCCTACCTCATCTGAGTCTACACTGATGCTCTCCTCATCATCACTTTTGACCGAAGATTAAGCCACTGAAGTTGCCATTTTGGTCTGCAAGACTTAGAGTCCATCAACGCAAGGAACCTGTGCAACAACCTTCTTGGCAGAGTAGGAGATGTTGATGTCCTTAGTAGGGACTATCACCGCTTCTTTCCTTGTAAAAACCACTGTCATGCCATGGTCAAATCTCTTAGAGATGGTGAGCAGGTTGGCTGTGAAGGAGGGCAAGTAGACCACCCCCTTGAGCTTGAGGTCGGAATATCCACCGTTGACACCCACTCTAACCAGCTTGTCACCAATCTCCTCAGCTGACTCAACCTTGCCGTTGGCGACGATGAAGTTCTTGTTGCATGGACCAAGAGAGATGGAGTCTCTCTTCTCGTTTGTGTGATTTGTGCCCGAGTCAAGGCTGTAGGCTCCTGGCCTGAGTATCACCCTCCCGTTTTTGGAGGCACACTTAGCCATCAACCTTGTGGGATCCTTCCCACCGTTTCCCCCTCGTCATTCATCCCCATCTCCTCCCTCTCTCTTGCGTGTACGGAACTCTCGAGCCTAGTGTCCAGCCTTGCCACATTTATGGCAGTTTCCTTGGCGCTTTGCAGCCCTTCCACTATTGATAGTGTTGTTGTTTCCCTTATACCCAGCGGAGGAGGTATTGCGGAAGGTGCCGCTGCTCCGTGAGGCAAAGGAAGCCATGTACCATGGGGCCCCAGCTTCCCGTCACCAACATCAAAAGATGGTGGTGTAGGAAACTTGATCTTCAATCCACCCTCCAATCACCCTTATCATGGGACCCAGCTTCCCGTCACCATCATCAAAAGAATCATGGCCTTCAAACCGGATTTTAGGTCTCACCCCATGCCGGTGGCTTGTTACAAGAGCGTCTCAAACTTCTGCATAGGTGAAGACATCCTCCCCTTCACCAAGCCTCATGCTAATGAGGTTTTGTAGAATGAGGAGACAGTTGGCAAGTGAGGAGGACTAAAACACCTTGCCGAGTTTGCCGTGGTTGCCAATATACAACCGTTGATGTGTGAAAGGACTGAGGGTTGTATGGAGGACACAAGAATGGCAAGAGCCTTCTTCTTGAGCTTGACCCATGCCACAAGGTCAGCACCCTATTCCTTTGGTACTGGGATAGTTTTGTCACTATCATCCATGATGATCTCAAACTGCCACTTTCAGAGCACAAACCCCTCTCCATCAAACTTGAGGATGGACAAATGGTTCCTTGGTTCCCCTATCCCTCCCAACCCTACAACTACAACTGCTACAGCTACTCCACTTGTTGTTGATGCTAATGTACCTGTGTTTGAGGCCGTTGTAGGCTGTTGGTGAGAAGAGGCAACTGCTTCCCCTGTTCACATTGGCCGTTGCAAGCAGATGTAGGCTGATGTCAGCTCCCAAGGTAAAAAGGTGCAGATGTGTTGCATTCCCCTCATACTGATGTTGACCTGAAAACAGAGAAGTTGGGTTAGAGCGAAGGCGCTCTCACGACTTGTGACCTAGCGGTTGCGTGCATGAAACTTCTCTAACTAGAGGAGTTGGCCCATAACCCTTTGTTAGCTACTAAGCTAACACCCTTGGCAGAGAACCCGCGGAACCAAAAAGCTTAAAAAGGTTTTTAGGCCTTCGTCCTTTATTGACATGTGTCATGTACCCCAAATCTAATCAGGCATACACTTCACCTTCAAGAGTACTAACGCATTAGCATTACATCTTAAGAAGAGCTCAAGTCGTTAATACGCAAGAGAGCATCAAGTAAGGGTTGATTGATCAGCATGCAAGACAAGTCCTTTTTCAGTTGTCTCTCTAGTCCTACAACTCAAAAGCACATTCCTGGGAAGTGGCGTGAACTAGCCACATTACCAATAGACTTGCACAGTGGGCTTGACAGATAGGCATCCTAGTGTCAAGGTGACAGACCAACCATGTAGCATCCAAGAAGCTACGGACTTTCTTTCTTGGAAGCTTCCATAGCAAGCAAGATGTGCATGGGTCAAGGATCGCACTCATGACCTCTCACTTGGCCAAATCAACAAAATGGCCAAGGTGACCACTCACCACATGTTATACTCAGAGTTCATATCTCACAAGAGATAGAGCATAGTTGAGTCACATCACTACGGATCCTGGGGTCATACCTCCACAAGGGACAAGCATTCCTGATCCGTCCTTAAACACTGAACGAGGGGAAAAAGCAAGAAAACATTCCCCTCCCCCCTCCCATGTTCACTGGCAGATCTGAATGACACCATACACCAGTGCACATTTAGCACCCATCTCCACATGCACTCCCTTTATACACTCAGCACGTAGAACCCCTCTCTCCCCCCACATTTACTTGCACATCTGAATCACACCATTATACACTAGGATATATTTAGAACGCATCACCACATACACTCCCCTCATACAGTCACCATATAGAACCCCTCCCACACCCCCTCCCACACTCACTTGCACATATGAATCATATTATTATACACTATTGTAAAATTAGTTCCTTTCTCCACATACACTCCCCTCATACACTCACCACATATAAACCCTCTTATTCATTTACACATCTGAATCATAACATTATGTACTAATGCAAATTTATCACCCATCTCCCCATACACTCCCCCCATACACTCACCATATAGAACCCCCTCCTTCCAACATTAACTTGCACATCTGAAGTAGAACATAATATACCAGTGTATATGTAACACCCATCTCCACATATACTCCCCCCACACACTCACCGCATACGAACACTCCATGTCAGAAACTTCATGTACCCTTCATACATCATCATACTTAACTATACACCCATATGATGGTGTACAAAATGACCCTGAAAAACCATACCGAGAGAGAGAGAGAGAGAGAGAGAGAGAGAGAGAGAGAGAGAGAGAGAGAGAGAGAGAGAGAGAGAGAGAGAGAGAACAAGAGGTAAAGAAGAAAAAAGAAAATAGCAAAAAAAGAGAGTGATAATGAAAGAGAGAAAAAGGATAGGGGAGATGGCTCAGAGAGATGGGATTGAGAGGAGGAAGAGAAAAGGAGGGTTAGGAGGGAGAGAGGTTGGTGGAGAGAGAGGTATTGCGAGGAAGAAATTGAGAGATATATAGAGAGATAGAGAGGCAGGGAGAGAGAGCGAGAAAGACAAGAGAGGAGAGAGGGGAAAAAGAGACGAAGAAGAAGAAGAAAAAGAAAAAATGGGGAGGGAAAGAAGGGAGGGATTGATTGGGAGAGATAGAGAGAGGAAGACAGATAGAGAGGGAAATGTATACACACACACAGAGGGAGAGAGAGAGAGAGAGAGAGAGAGAGAGAGAGAGAAAGAGAGATAGATAGAGAGAGAGAGAGATAATGAGAGAAAAGAAGGAAAGTGAGTGAAGGAATAAGGGATGGAATGAGAGATGGGGAAGGATTTAAGAGGCAAAAAAAGTGGGTGAGAGGAGGATGGATAGGAGGGGAACAAGGGAATACCAAAGGAGGAGAAGGGAAAGGAGAGGAGGAATCCAAAGGGAAGA
>SZWC01001097.1:51177-65138 GCA_023375785.1 Penium margaritaceum | reverse complement strand
GGGAGAGATAGAGAGAGGAAGACAGATAGAGAGGGAAATGTATACACACACACAGAGGGAGAGAGAGAGAGAGAGAGAGAGAGAGAGAAGGTAGAGCAAAGAGAGAGGAGAGAGAAGATGAAGAAGTGAAGACAAGTGGGGCCAGTTTTTACTGTAAAGGAAGGTTTTAATCTGGCATCTTGGCCTCAAGGGCTTGAGTTGTGATAGAGTATGAGCAAACACGCGTAAGATATTACACGTCCTACTTAGTAGGAGGGAAAAGGCTAGAAAATGCATAGTACAACTACCCATCACACTGAAGAAGGCCCAAACCTTATTCATATCATTGCATGAGGCTTTGTGAGGCCTCTTTATGGGATCGTTTAGCGTAATAGATACATAGCGTTTTCCTATGGCCGATACATTGATGAGATAAATGGCGTGGTAAAATGCAAGAATTTTGGATATGGAGTAATACCAGACTTCATCGAGTCACAAAAATGGCCACAATGCAAAAATGATGGCGATGGAAGTGAACGGTTTTCACACAACATGAGAAGCTCCATAAACAAAAGACCAAAGTTATGGTGGAAATTGACTGGGAACCTCAAGAAATTTCTGTTTGGAGCAGAAAATCTGTTAATCAGCCTAGGCCACGAGTAAAATTGATGGTGGCCTTGTAACATTTCAATATCATAGCATAGTGGAGCTTTGATAGTTAAACTATATAGTTGCTTTGTGTTTTGGAGATCACCCTAAATACCTTATTAAGGTTGGTGGCACTATTTCAGCTTGGGTGGTGGATGCCGTGACTACCTCAAGGTCTTTTATCTTATACATGGTGCTAATGAGAAACTCCTTGTGGTGATGACATAAATTTCATAGGAAGAAGTTACCCCTTGTTTGATTTCTGAGTGGTGGTAGAATTTTTTACATATTCTATACATATTATGTGCCATTCTGTATATATAATAGACATATATGTAGAATCAATCATCATATGATTTTTCTTATTCTTTAGTGTGCATCTTTTATTAACAAACTATTTATAGACTTTCTGCTCAAGAAAAAATCTTGAAGTGCCAACGAACTTATTGCTTGCTGCATCGACCAGTCTCTAGTATTTTATTTAAGCCAAAGGTTCTACATGTCATGGATTGCTAAAACTGTAAGTCACCATCCTTGTACAATCATGAGAGGGAGAGGGAGATGTAACCAACCTTATCGTTCAAGCCTTTAGTACAACAAACCTTTGAGACATTCATCTTTAACAAAACAATGACATCAATAAAACATGATTGAGATGGAAGATGTGAATGGTAAGGCAAAATCTATAGCTCTTGATCATTTCTCTGTGCTACATGCCTTTCGCATGGGGCTGGTCCAAGGTTGCTTCATTTAAGAACATTCACAATGCCAAGGAAATGAAACGGAAGGACCATGCTACGGAAATGGTTTTGAGAGTATGGCTCAATAAGAAGCCATGATTCACCTGACACTGAAGCATGAGCAAATGGCGTTTTGGAAACTAGGAGTTCAAGAGGTTCTGTGCCAACCAGAACCTTTGGCACACATTGCCAGAGATTCACGAAAGCAAAAATAGTAAAAGTCACCTGAAGACCAAGCTCACATGCATATCCGTTTAATTTGTACATATGAAGATGTTTTTATCTTCCTAGGGCTAATAGATATGTGAATACTAAAATACATCTATATCTATGATCATGCACATGTATGACAAATTACCATTTCTTTAGAAGTTTCTTGATATAGAAATTGTAATTTATTCCCACCATGTTCCCTCATATATTTAATAATTTGAACTCATTTTAGTTCGTGTATTTTAAAATAATTTCTTAGATGAAATGTATTCTGATATGCAACAACAAAGGGAAACAGAAGAAACCATTTCTTCATTCATAACGGTTTTCATATTTGTATTACTTATTTGAAATCCATATTTCATGATTATTTATGAGATAAGCTGGTGCTTAAACTAGACATTTCGCTCACTTGAAAGATTAATGAGGGACATTTTGTCTTTAAATATTTCTATTTCACACTTCTTTACGCCAAATATGTTATTAGATATCGATTTCCATATTTTTGTTCAAGGGATTTTTTAACTATGTTTTTATCCAATCTGAGATGTTTTAATGAAACTTTTTCGGTACTCATTTAAGTTGCAAACCTTAAACCGATTCATTCACATAATTTGACATTGCATTCTGATAAAAAAAATACTTCCCAATAAGGAGAAATATGTAGTTTCATACGTTTTTTATGACAAGGGTATCATATCCCTTTGCTGGTCATTATTTTCAAACATCTCAAGGTGAGCATTGTTATTTTGTTGATCATATATGAATTTCGTTGAACAATTTACCACACGTTTATGTATGCATATTACAACAGTGTATATGCTACCCGGCATATCGCCAAAATTAGCGTGCATTACCCTTATTCTAAAATTAGGCTGTCAAATGGTTCACTGAAAAAAAATGTGAACATTTCTTTAGAAGGTTCTCAACATTAAGAATATCATCTCGGTGTATGACAAGTTATCAACATGTTGTGATTATACTAGTTTCTCTTTGGTTATTGATTAGGTGCTTCATACATTTGTCGTGTTTATGTATTCAAATTCTTGATTCTGAAAGAGCGGTTGTGTAAAAGGTTGAGGTGGTTTTAATTTATGCAGTTGTCAACTTTAAAAAAATCCAGTTTAATTATAAATTCAATTACCTAAGGGCACCTAAATAGTCCACAAAATATGGAGCACAAAAAAGCTTCATCACTGGAGTGCACAATGTGAAAGTTGCGACACTCAACAACACACATCATCTCGTTGTAAACTTGGCTTGATTATTCATGTTTCTAAATGATCGGTCTTCTAATTTTCCTTTTTTTTCGATGAATGATATATTGCACACGTGTGATAGATAAGGAGGCTACCATGAAACCTTGCAAAGTTTGTTTCTACCAAAATGACATGCATATGGCGGAGTGATTGGGCATTGGTACAGTATGTAATGGATGAAAAATTTCTAACGTGCCATCAAAATCTGAGAAAATGTTCTTTTTGTTTTTTCTTTATCCCACATCATCTGCAACGAGCTTGTTTAGGCCTCTTTCTTAGCTTAGGATCTAGTCTAACACTAATTTCATGTTAAAATTAGGTTGAAAATAATCAAATAGATTAAGAAGCATTAAAAAAAATTGCTTGGGCATATTCTATGCTCTTGAATGTTTCCACAAGGGAGATTTTCCATTGGCCACACAATTCGACAAGGCTAATTACCCAGGCTTCTATTTTAAACTGTTTCATTACTACATGCCCCACCTTCTGATTTTTAATTTTAGAATGCAATGCTTTCCTTTTTTTAATCTTGATAAGTCATTGATTGTCTTATATGATCAAGATATGCCAAGAGGGCAATAGAAGACGTCATTATTCATCTCTTGAACTAGGGGATTTTTTAATATCTCATTGTTGTACTTAGTGTTTGTCAGATTCAAGAATTTATTTATTGGGATAGGGGTGAATAAATAACTTGATATTATACGAAATGTCCTTGCAGGTTTGATTTTATTCCATTGTCAAGCACGGGAATTGAGAGGCGTATAACAGAACACAACTTCCAATTTTGCGTGTAACATAACAAGGGGCGGTTCGACTGAATTTCTGGGCCTAGTGTTATCAAGAACCGTTTTCTTTTGGAACCTAGAAATTTCTACATCTATAAACAGAGACATCAATTGGCCACAACAGATGTGTTGACGCGTATTTGAAGGGGCATATGGAGATTTGCATCGTGAATGTGTGTATTTTGGTCATCTATTTTTGGAAACCGTGGCCTCTTGTGACCTTACTTTGGATGCTGTGGTGAAAATGGATCCACGTGATCCGTTTTCTAGAAACGGATCACGTGGTGGATAGCTTGCGTAGGTTAGAACACCGTGGCAGGTTGTTACATCTCCGTTTTTCCATACCCAGACTGGATATGTGGCTACTTACGCAGACTTAAACTGTGTATATTACAAGGATTTGACAGTTGGACTAATAATGAACCATAGACAGGCGGGCGGACACCGTTCTGATAGCTTTACAATGAGGAGGAATGGCGAGCGCCTCGAAAAGGACACATCCGAGACTGTGCCAAGTCCTACGAAGGGCAGCATTCCCACGTCAGCTCGAGTGGCCACAATGCAGAAGCACGTGAACACGCACCCGAGGAAACGAAGCTGGCCGAACAACACCTCCAATCATCCTCGGTGGACAGCCTGCTTGAAAGTCGCGATGCAGTTTACAGTGTCGATGTACCAACTTCGACGTCGTGATACACGAATCAAGATCTCTGAGGACCGCACGCGGTTTTCAAATAAAACTGTGGAAGTTACACTACCAACAATGACTCGTAGCTGTACAATCCTTCAGAAGCACAAGGCATCCTTTGCAAGCTGAACCTAAACAGAGAATTGTTCGCAGTCGGCATGTGGCTACCAACAATTTACTTTCCTCAAATTGAAGGCCCAAGTACCTCAACCCATCACCTTCAAAGGCTGAACAAAATTCAGCCACCTTTACAAGAGGTTAATATCACAACAAGTTGATTCTTTTGGCCAAAATTTTAAGAACTACATTCAATAGTGGCCAGCCTCGTAAACCTGAGTGCCTGAAAACATTGGAAGGGGCAACTCGCTTTTTTGGTTTCCCATCATTCATCTCAAACAAATGCACATATCCCATGTTTGGTTTGGACGAAAGAAACACCAATTTTCTCATCAAAATTAAAAATTTAATGAATATAATTTGACAAAAAATAAAATATGTTGCTCACAGAAAAACCAATTTGAGAAAAAATCACTTCTGTTTTGCAAGAAGTAGCTTTTTTAGCAAACACACCATGTTTTCTATATTTGAAGTATATAGAACATTAAGCAACAAAATAACTGAATTGACCATCATGATGATTAAGATTTTAACTTCAGTTTGATTTTAAGCCTTTCATAATGTTTTACACAGCCAACATGAATCTTTAACATATTTTCTCTCAGTTAAATGGTCTAGAGAGGGCTAGCTTAGCCTTCCACCTTAACAAAACAAGAGAACGTGAAAGCCCACACCTCATCTCACCAACAGCTTGATGGTGGTGAACCCCTTGTAACTAACTGCCTATTGGTATCGTCTCATGATTGTTGATTTTGGGGAGGTAGCAAGTGCAAAGAACCTTACTAGTAAGATCTTTGAATGATGACTAATGCAGCATGTAATATAGAAGGGAAAAAAACTTGAAATCCAGAATGGGAAATTGGGAACCTTCATCAGGACAATGTATAACTTTGGTACATGAAAATCCTCAACAAGCTTGGAACACTTCAAGGGGGGAATATTTGGCAAGGCGTTCAGACAGTTGTGGCAAGGGTCTTGGAAACGTCTCTGGGTTCACTAGCCACTTCGGAACGCTCTACCTTGGTCGCAAGGCCTTGCCAAGCTTACAAGGGTCTTGTAGAGTTCTTCTATAGAGTCTTAGTGTAGCATTCTATGGTCATAAGCTTTAGAAAGGTTTATTTCTTGCAGATTTCAACAAAAAACCTGAACTATGTGCAGCTTCACATTTTGTACTATTAATACTAGAAAGTTAACAACCTGAAAGAAAATTTCCCTTCAAGTTTTTCAGGTTCTCAACCTTGTGTGCCTTGCCCAAAACAATTTTCCTTTGAAAAGAAACTTCCTCAAAATATCAGTTTTGAATGAAGACGTGCACAAAGTTTAGAAAGCTTCCAAGGGATTTCAGATGGAGTTGTACTAGAGGTATACTTCTCGTGCCTCCTATCTCTCTAGATCATTGAATTTCTGTAATACTACATTAGGTTTTTCAATCAGGAATCATTTGAATCTGGTACCAAATTAGACCATGCACATCTAATAATCAAAGGCCTGGTGTTGAGGGTGCACACTATTTGCCTAGTCTCCATCGGAGTTTCTTCTCCAATGTATTCTATGTATGACATCGTACTAGGTAGCTTCCCTCCATGGTAGAGCTAGCAATGGGCATGTTTAAGGCATATTCGCATACCAAACATTTATGGTAGATTCCAAGAGATTTCACGTGCTTGAGGATTGAATGGATGATTTGATTCGGCTTATACAGGGGAAAATTATGAATAAAGACCAACCCAAGAATGAAAAAAATATGTAACTATTTGTACAATGCTCCAAATTTAGTGTTTTCTCTGCTGTTTAAAATATTGTAATCATTTATTTTAAGGATATGTTTAGCATGCCACCTCATTTTGTGTGCTAGAAGTTTGGAAATGTTCACGATTGTGTACTCCCAAAAAACATTATTGATTGACAACATAAAATGATCTTTGAGGGATTTGAAGCCACGTCACATCTTTTGTGGGTGGATTATCCAAAAGGGCCATTTTTGGCTTATGGGCTCCAAAACAAATTAGTTTTCTCTTTTTTGGTGCCAAGATAACTTCTTTACCCCTTTTGGTTTGTTTGGAGAGGCTTTCAAAAATGTGTTATACACAAAAATTGAAGGGTTGAGTCGGTGCCACTGTGTAAATTTGTCTGTTACAACATGGAGAAGAAAAAAATGAGATAGATGATAAGTGTAACAAACGTCGTTTTCTAGCGGGTAGACGAGTAGGTTAAAGCCCTCGGAATGGAATGGTTGGCCTTGTCGGCTCAACCAGCGGGTAAAATCCCACGGGGTGGACGCCGGAGCGCGTCCCACCGACCAACGTATCGTCATAGGGCAGGATCTTGCAGGATATTTTCCTGCCGTGCTGATGTCATCGGATGGACCTGGACGGTCCATCCTCTTCCACTAAGGCTAACTACTAACCAATCAGCAAAAGGGGAAATCCTGACCTGGCAGATATTCGTATTTGGGATAATACCCGACTTACCCAGATTACCTGTTTGGGTGTAAAAATACCCAGTTGGTAGTTTATGTCGGTTCTACCCAAGGGGTAGTGACCTATTTTGTACCACGACTAGGTCGCCGTGTTACATTCCTCCCCCTTTAGCTACAAACCGTCCTCGGTTTGCAAGGGAAAGAGGTTCACTCGACAAACCAACCACGTTGGGTAGGTACAAAGAGCGGGTGAAACGTCAACATGACGCTTGTGTCCACAGGAAGTTGTGTGAGACGTGCTATACGAGCACATGGTTTTTGCCAGTGCATGTATCCATGTTACATGCTCATCTTTCCTCATGATGTAAGTATGTGTCAGCTTCATACCGAAGCAAGACATTCCATCACGAGGACCCGCAAGAGGGTCCATGTACATGTGGCGTTGATGCTTGAAGATTCAACGAAGCTTCGTGCATCGATTTTGGTGAGGCATTGCTCATTGTATGTTGACACAGCGACAACATCATCCATGCTTGAGCATGGGGTTTTCATGCTGGACATTGAAGAGAAAGCTGTGAGTTGGAAAATGAATTTCCTGGTGGGCTTTGTGGGTGTTCAGCCTTGGAATTGCAGCGACGCGTCCTCCCCCTTTTGCGGAGGAGCGTCCTCGCGACAAGTGCCCGGGAAAATACTTGTCGGGCCGCAACAATGTGCCACCGTTCCTGAAGGAAAATTCTCTTCGTGGGGCATACGCCAGGGTGGTACCCCCGGGGGCGTGGTCAGTCAAACTAAATCTCATCCTCCACTAGGGTTTCAACTAAGAAAACCTCAGGGAAGTTTTGCATGTGGTCAGGTCCACATGTGGCTACCATAGCCGGTTCAGTTGGCTTGGCTGAACAACCATTCCGGATTGAGCCCTTGGCTCCAAAACTGACATGGTGGCCGGTGTCGGCGCCATGAATACAAGTGTAAACATGTCATGTGACGATGCTTACGGACCAACTGAACATTGCAGACCACATGGTCTTGCATTGTATGGGACATTGCCAAGCGTTTCCAATACATATTTTTGTCACAGCATAGGTCTCCCAGCACACGTGTCTACCATAGTGTGATGACGGATGAGACTGTCATTTGGTAGCACGGAGACCTAGACGGAAGGCACCTGAAGCCTGCCGTCCCCGCACTCGACGGACGAGTGGGTACCATCGGATGCCGTGTGGTCTAAGACTTTCCACCGTGTGGAGATAATCCCGGGTAGTGTGATGTGATTGGACACACAACCCGTCTTCTTAGACCAGAAGAGTGTTCATTGCATAATGCAAAGGTGTCAAGTGCACAGTCTTGAGTAACGCGGTGGGTGAGACCCAAAAATCCGACGTTATGACTTGAAAGAGATGGATAACAAAACGCCACATGAATTTGTGTAATTGTGCTTTGCACAAGTACTGTTGAATTACCCGGTCACATCAGTAGCATGACTGAATGTGTGAGATGGGTTATTCCCATAAAAGTTGGGAGCTTCGAGTGTGATCAATCAAGGAAGGTGATCAAACTCGGATTACTCGAGCAATGTCATCCAACTGTAACTTTTCTTTCATCCCATACTTGCCGGGGTAGAAAGAAGTTGGATTGGTGTATTCCTTAGTATGGTTTGTACCTTGCGTGCACAATACTAAGGCATGTCCACAGTACTTCCTTAAAGGAGCACGTAAACATCCAGTGGTGCCGTGTACTACCCGAAACATCTGGAAGATGTCCAAAGAGCAACATTGGAGAGCTGTGGTACAAAAGTACACTTCTCCAGTGTGTGGACCATTGATCATTGCTCATTGCCATCTCAAACACCAGATGTAGCCTACATCTGGTGTTTTTAGTCACTCTAGGTTGTCTGCAACCAACGGTGAACACCAGAGTATGCTCATGGGTACATCATATCACCATGAGTTTTGACAAAATATTGTCATTTAATGGGAATTTCAGTGGGTTGTATAGCATGATGCTGTTATGTAACCACATAACCATGCTTATGTTACCAGGTTACAACCTGGTTCCAGTGCGTACTGCAGGCACTGCGCCCATCGCTGAAGAGTGAGCAAGGGCGTCATGTACATCCCAATGGAATTCAAACAGTGCTCTATGAATGAGCAACCGCTGGGTTGGTCTGGCAAGGAATCCAACAGTGCACATCTGGGTAAAAATGAATGTCATCAGAAAAATGACTTAAGCGCCCGTGTTGTGCATGGCAGGATGAGGAGTTGTGAGTGGTTTTCAATCTGCAGCTATACTAGCTCAAAAGCCAGCTGCATTGATTTAGATGCTGGGTAGATGGCACCGTCGATAGAGGTGTCATGAAAAATATTGTGCAGTAGGTTGAGTCATGGTAGGTTTGACCTTGCCATATTTATGGCGGGCATGAACAACCTTGGTGCATTTCGAGTACTGACACAAAACCGTGATGGTTTGTGTCCTCGAGTGTAGCACGTTTGCACATCATCTTCTCAAGTCCTAACTTTAGGAGATCGAGGATCATGACACACGGAACACACGGAGTGTTGCTCTTCATGATTCATCCAACATCAATCTTTATGGCAGGGGTGACATGTGTCACAGTGTGCGTACAGACCCCTCTTGCCGCTTGTCAACCATGATGTCTCCATGCTTACGAACATGGTTGAGATTTGGCCAAGTTGGCCAGCATAGTCCAATGTGGACTGCATCATGGTAAGAGAAACCCTCACGATGGAGACAAGGTGGAGGTTTTCCTCCTTGTATCGTAAGTCATTGTGTATATGGCCAATGGAGAAATTCCATGACACATTCAACAATGTCCCTCATCCATGTGTTGTGACATGGGTCAAACAGATAGAAAACATGGAGATACAACCATGTTTCCTTGTTCTATGTAACACTTTGCTCTAACTGAGCATGTTAAGGTGTTATGACTCGTAAAGAGCATGCCCGTGATTGAATCCTTCAGCATTAGCTCTATTGACCGCCCGTTTGGCCTTGTACCAAATCGGTGTTAGAAGATGATGCCTTCTTGGATAGAAGTTTACATCCACCTTAACTCAGGTTGACGAGCAGCCAGGGCACATGTCGGGTGTTTGATGCCACGGACAAGTGAGTTGGCGCATCGTCAAGTAAACTACATGGCCAGGTGTATCGCCATTGAGATGGCTGGCCTGTAACATGTCCCGTGGTGCACTCTGTCCATGTGGGATAGAAGACAGAGAGAGAAAGACAATATACATGACCTGGATGGTGTCATGTCATGGCGTTCCTTCAAGCGTGAAGGTAACCGATTGCATGTGTCAGTATCACGAGCTTAGAGCCTCATGGGCCATTATCGTGTACGCATGAATCTACTGTCATGAGGAACATGCATTTTGATCCATGGTCTTGCCATTACTGACATGCATTTGAGCATTGTCGCCCATCATGTTGCAGCGCATGGCTTGACACGAGAAGCTTTATTTATTCCAATAGCGACTCAGATAATACCTTCTGAGGTCGCTCTGATGTTGTACTTCATGCGTCGTGAGCCTGTGCCTGAGCACATATGGTCCGCGTAACCAAAGCATTCACATCAAGGATGCGCGGTGCATGAGTCAACTTGTAGGATTATCCACAAGGCACCACGGGTGGATGGATGGGATTGCTAGGAATAAGCACCTTCATGAGTACAACTCTAAGATTTCCAATCTGAGGAATGTGTCTAGGGTGCAATTTTTGCCCCTGGCGTTGTACTCAATGACGTCAACCTCCGTTGTCCATGGGAGTAACCGTCTAGAAATGTCATGGTGTGCCTTGTGGTGTACAAGGCATGCTACGCCAGATTTACGACCCGGATTGATCGTAATCCGTTGGCCATGACCTCTTTTGAGACAGGATGCTTGGCCAATGGACCTTCTGGCTGACTCAGCTGACAACGCTACCACTTCATGTGGTTGTGCAATAGCTAGGGCGCTCGAAGCCTTATCATCCATATTTTCCCCTTAGATATGTGTAGCCCATGACTGAACGATGTAGATCAGCGTTGAGGTTCTCGTGGTTCCTCTCAGAACCGCTGATCATGCTTCGTTCGCAACTCATGGTCATTGCCCAAAGGCATCCAGGGGGAGTGATGGGATTTCAGGTGCTTGCAGAATATACCTTATACTGCCATTTGGTCAGTAGGGTTATTCTGTAGCAATGGTTGTCGCAGAGTCGGTACTGCCCGCCTACATCCACTAAGCCCTCAGTGAGTTAATTCCTTGTAGGCACGTAGCCGCACAAGGTGTTTGAGCTGGGACTTGGGAATTGACGGGCGTTGGGTTTGTCTCTTTTGGACTCCGGTGTCTCTTTCAAGAGAAGACCCGGGTCTATTGGGTTACAATCCAATGGTAGCTCGGTTGCTGTGTACCGTAACTACCACTTGATGGCGAACATTCTTTGGATAAGTCATTTATGAGGAACGTTGCGTATCATCTGCTGATGGAGATCAGCAGGCCAACTGCCAAGCTTTGGCAGTTGTCAGTCGTTACCAAAACGTTCATCTTTCGGCACGCTCGCCATGCTGCACGGTAAGCATGCTGGACAAGCTGATCAAGTTCACACGACTTTTTGTTAAAATAGTCGAGTGAACAAGCCATCACGGCTGTTGCTTCTATCAAAGAGCCAGTAGAACTTACGTT
This sequence comes from Penium margaritaceum, assembly GCA_023375785.1. Taxonomy (NCBI): domain Eukaryota; kingdom Viridiplantae; phylum Streptophyta; class Zygnematophyceae; order Desmidiales; family Peniaceae; genus Penium; species Penium margaritaceum. The sequence goes on along the minus strand of SZWC01001097.1, from coordinate 53,611 downwards.
ACTACTGAGCAATTTGATGAATGTTAATCATACTTGTCCGAAAACACGCTATTGTTGTACAAAACAGTGCGGGTAACGGCAATGATAGGTAAAGTAACACAATGCTGGATGAGTCAACACTGCTTACTGCCACTGCAAAGCATGCCTGAATGGGCCATGCTAAGTTGGTGGAAAAAGCTCATGTTACTACGGGTCAAGCCATAGTCGAGCAAGCCGACACGGATCATGCCGCCGATAGGCACGCGAGCAAGGCTCGGGCCGTTGATGGACAAGCTAGCATGTACATGTCCTAGCTAGGCAATGCGGCCTAACTCATGTCATGCTCGGCAAACCACCGAGGCTCGAGTTATTGTTGAACAAGACAACACAGTCAAGACTGTTGTTGGGAAAGCCAGGGGAGGTGAGGTTGGTGCTAGGCCAACCCGCTCACACCATGAGTATGCTGGGCGATCCAATTGTACCCGAGGCATTATCATGGGAAAGCTTAGTTCACCCATGTAAGCTGCTTGCCCAATGCCAACAAGGATGCTCGTAATTTTGTGCTCCCGTGGTGTCTGTTAGCTTTACACTAGCCAGACATCTTTTGGCATTCTCATCATCCAAGGCCTCTGCTAGCCAATGGCTAGGGCAGGGGGGGTGGGGGGAGAAGACACCCTCGAGCTTTTTGTTGGTATTTCAAGCTAGTTTTGCCAATTTTGGCCACAACACAAGGCTTTTGCCGTTGATGTTGGTACTAGCACAGGTGCTACCGCTCTTGCCAAGGCAAACAGGGTAAATGTTAATGCTGTCCAAGTCAGCAGAGCCCTTGTTGCTGCTGGCGACGCCGCAGGGCGCTCGTTGCTGCTGGGAAAGCCAGCCGAGCGTCAGCTGCTGCTGGCGGTGCCAGGTAGCCCTTTGCCGCTGCTGGCAACGCCAGCACGGCGCTCGTTGCTGCTGGCAAAGCCAGCCGAGCGTCCGTTGCTGCTAGCGGTGCCGAGCAGCCCTTTGCCGCTGCAGGCAGCGCCAGAAAAACGTGCGCTGCTGTTGGCGAAGCCAGAGCAGCTTCTGCCGCTGCTGGCCGCACCAGCAAGGCGTGCGCTGCTGCTGGCGGAGCCAGAGCAGCCTCTACCGCTGCTGGCGACGCCAGCAGGACGTGTGCTGCTGCTGGCGGAGCCAGAGCAGCCTCTGCCGCTGCTGGCCACGCCAGCAGGGCGTGCGCTGCTGCTGGCAAAGCCAGGGCAGCCTCTGCCGCTGCTGGCGACGCCAGCAGGGCGTGCGTTGCTGCTGGCGGAGCCAGAGCAGCCTCTGCCGCTGCTGGCCGCGCCAGCAGGGCGTGCGCTGCTGCTGGCAGCGCCAGCGCAGCTCCTGCCGCTGCTGGCAACGCCAGCAGGGCGTGCGTTGCTGCTGGCGGAGCCAGAGCAGCCTCTGCCGCTGCTGGCCGCGCCAGCAGGGCGTGCGCTGCTGCTGGCAGCGCCAGCGCAGCTCCTGCCGCTGCTGGCAACGCCAGCAGGGCGTGCGTTGCTGCTGGCGGAGCCAGAGCAGCCTCTGCCGCTGCTGGCGACGCCAGCAGGGCGTGCGCTGCTGCTGGCAGCGCCAGCGCAGCTTCTGCCGCTGCTGGCGACGCCAGCAGGGCGTGCGCTGCTGCTGGCAGCGCCAGCGCAGCTTCTGCCGCTGCTGGCAACGCCAGCAGGGCGTACGCGGCTGCTGGCAGCGTCAGCGCAGGTTCTGCCGCTGCTGGCAATGCCAGTAGGGCGTGCGTTGCTGCTGGCGGAGCCAGAGCAGCCTCTGCCGCTGCTGGAGACGCCAGCAGGGCGTGCGCTGCTACTGGCAGCGCCAGCGCAGCTTCTGCCGCTGCTGGCAACGCCAGCAGGGCGTACGCGGCTGCTGGCAGCGCCAGCGCAGCTTCTGCCGTTGCTGGCAACGCCAGCATGGCGTACGCGGCTGCTGGCAGCGCCAGCGCAGCTTCTGCCGCTGCTGGCAACGCCAGCAGGGCGTGCGTTGCTACTGGCGATGCCAGCGCAGCCCTTGCCGCTGCTGGCAGCGCCAGCAGGGCGTTCGCTGCTACTGGAGATGCCAGCGCAGCCATTGCCGCTGCTGGCAGCGCCAGCAGGGCGTTCGCTGCTGCTGGCGATGCCAGCGCAGCCATTGCCGCTGCTGGCAGCGCCAGCAGGGCGTTCGCTGCTGCTGGCGATGCCAGCAGCACGATTTTCGAGTTTTTTTGTGGCCCGCAGCCACCAGAGCCCCGTCTGCTGGCAGGGCCAACAGACGGGTGCCCTGTCAGGCCTGCTAACGTTGTCAGCAGGTCCTGCTTCCTCGTGGGAAAACCCGCAACGAGGGGCGCGGGAGGCGCGCTCAAGGCGGGGCCCGGTGTAAAACCGAGGCGCCCAACTTCTTTGTGCAGCCCCGCGGCGCCGCGTCTGGCCTTGCGAGCAGGGACGCTCTGTGGGTGCGCGGC
>SZWC01001097.1:27036-42361 GCA_023375785.1 Penium margaritaceum | reverse complement strand
GGGAGGGTGAGCCGGTGACGATAAGAGGGGGGGAAGGAGGGAGACAGGCGGTGGACCGCCACGGCGATGGGTCGGAGGGAGGGGGGGAGGGGAAGACACAGGAGACGAGCGCGGGAGAGGGGTCGGCTGCACGGGGGCAGGCGCGGGAGGCACCGGGGGCGCGGAAGAGGGTGACACGGATGCGGGTGCCGGGGGAACGACGGTAGGGGTGAGTGCAAGCGGGACGGGAGGCGAGGCAGCGGGGGCGGAGGGGGGCAGGGCAGGAGGAGACGAGACCAACGGGACGAGAAGAGGGGGAACGGGAGGGGGAATGGGAAGGGTGAACGGAGGGACAGGTGGACGAGGCGGGTGAGGAGAAGCAGCAGACGTGATGGAAAGACAAGTAGGGGGAACAAGGGAGGGAGGAAGAGGATCAGAAGAGGCAGGTCGAGGCGCAAGAGACGGCGGGGACCCGGCACAGACGAGACCATCAGCGGAGTAGGTAGTAGCAGAGGTCGAGGGGGGAGGGGTGCGGTCTGCACGGAACGCACTGTATGTCAGCTGCTCAAAGAAGCGAGCATGACAGGACTCGATGATACGATGCGCGATAGGGTCCCAAAACCGATGCGCTCGGGAGCGAGGAGCGACGCCGAGCGTGACACAAAGGCGACCAGGCGGGTCGAGCTTGCCGGACCGGGAAGGGGGGGCAAGATGGACAGTGGCCATGGTGCCCCACACCACGGCCTGGCTGAGATCTGTACGACAACCAAAGAAAAGCTCAAACGGCGTGGTATCGGGGGCAAGCGGTCCATGCGGAAGCCGGTTCCACACCCAGGTGCGGTAACGGGCAGCTTCAGACCAGAAACTCCGACCACGGTCAAGAAAGCCAGCCTCAGCCATCATGGGGCCGGCTCCATCCTTCGGCCTGGACCCGGCCTCTAAAGCTCAGCCTCCCCCTCCTTGCCTCTTTAGTCTAGGCTCTAGGTCGTAGATTCTAGGCCTTGGTCGTTCTGGCCTCCTAGATCTAGTATCTAGCATCTAGACCCTAAACTATAGACTATGGACTTTGCAATATGGGCCCCTCTTGCTGCCTGTGGCCTCTGGCCAGCTCCCCCCCCCACACATTGTTCGTTTTTCCTTGTCGACTCTATGAGTCCGGGGTCGTCTGCCCATAAACGGCCTGTTAACCTTTCCGACCTCTGGGCCTTGCCCTCAGAGCGTCCTAGGACCCCCACTGTTGGGTCTCGTCCTGGATTTTCCTTTTTTTTTCTCGACTCTCTCTCACTCTTTTCACCTCTCTCCTCTCTCACTCCTCCATCTTCCCTCTCTTTTTTGCTTGCTCTCCGCTCTCTCAACCTGCTCTTCTCTCTCTTCACTCTTTCCTCTCTCTGCTCTCTGCTCTCCCTCCCTCTCTCCATGCTCTTCTCATTCTTCACTCTCTCCACTCTCTCTCTTTCTCTAAACTCTCTGCATACCCTCTCCTCTCGCTTAACTCTATTTCCCCTCGGCTCTCTCCCTCTCCTTTCTCTTTGCTCTTCTTGCTCTCTTGTCTCCTCTCTCTCTCCTCTCTCTACTCTGTGCTCTCCCTCTCTCCTCTCACTTCGCTCTCTCTCTCCCCTCCCTTTGCTCCTCCTCTCTGCTCTCTCTGAGCTCTTTACTCTCTGCTTCCTCACTCTCCTCTCTGCCCCTACTGCTCTCTCTGCTCTCTCTCTCCCACTTTTTTGTATCTCTCTCTCTCTCTCTCTCCTCTCTACTCTCTCTCTCTCTCTCTTTTCTCTTTTTGCACTTCTCTCTCTTCTCTCCCCATCTCTCTCCTTCCCTCTCCCACTCTCTCTCTCTCTTGCTATATCTCTCTTCAGCTCTCTTTCTCTCTTTCTCTCTTTCCTCTCTCTGCCCTTCTCTCTCTCTCTCTCTCTCTCTATCTTTGCTCTCTCTGTTCTTCTCTCTCTTCTCTCTCTTTCTGCTATCTCTCTCTCTCTCTCTCTCTTGCTATATCTCTCTTCATCTCTCTTTCTCTCTTTCCTCTCTCTGCCCTTCTCTCTCTCTCTCTCTCTCTCTATCTTTGCTCTCTCTGTTCTTCTCTCTCTTCTCTCTCTTTCTGCTATCTCTCTCTCTCTCTCTCTCTTTCTCCCGCTTTCTCTCACTCTCTCTCTCTCTCTGTCTCTCTCTCTTCTCTCTCTGCTCTCTGCTCTCTCTCTCTCTGCTCTCTCTGCTCTTCTTTCTCTTCTATCTCTCCAATATCTTCTCTCTCTTCTCTCTCTGCTCTCTGCTCTCTCTCTCTCTGCTCTCTCTGCTCTTCTTTCTCTTCTATCTCTCCAATATCTTCTCTCTCTTCTCTCCTCTCCTCCCCTCTACTCTTCCTCTATGTTATCTCTCTCTCCCTCCTATCTCTCCCTCTCTCTCTGAATGTATCTCCCTCTCTTCCTCTCCCCTTCTCACTCTCTGTCCATTTCTCACTCCTCTCTCCTCCCCACTGCTCTCTACTCCCTCTGTTTCTCTCTCTCACTTGTCTCTCTTCTTTCTTTACTCTCTTTCTTTACTCTTCCTCACCTCCCTCTCAACTATCTCCTCTTTCTCTCTTTCCCCCCTCTCTTTACTCTCTCTTTGTTCTCCCCCTCTCTGCTCTCTTCCTCTTACTCTCTCTTCATTTTCTCTCTGCTCTCTCACTACCTTGTCTGCCCTCTCTCTCCCAACCCTCTTCCTCTCTCTCTCTCTCCCTCTCTCTCTCTCCCTTTGCTCTCCCCCCTTTTGCTCTCTTTTCTCTCAGCCTACCTCTCTCTCCCCCCCCCTCTGCTCTCCCTTTCTGCCCTGTGTTTCTACCTTATCTGCTCTCTCTCCAATCTCTCCCTCTATATCTCTCTCTCTTTCGCTCCTGTTTCTCTCTCTATTTCTCTCTATCTCTCTCTCGCTCTCTCTCTCTCTTCTCTTTTTGCTCTCTGCTCTCTCTCCGCTCTCTCTACTCTTCTCTCTTCTTTCTATCTACTCTCTTCTCTCTCTTCTCTCCTCCCCTCCCCTCTGCTCTCCCTCTCTGTCCTCTCTGTCTATCTCCTACCTCTCCCCCTTTATCTCTTAATCTATCTTTCTCTCTCCTCTTCACCCTATCTGTCTCTCTTGCACTCCCCTCTCTTCCCCACTACCCTCTCTGCTCCCCTCTCTCTCTCTTTCTCTCTCATTCTCTCTTCCCCCCTATCTCTCTCTCTCACTCTGTCTCTCTCTCTCTCCATCTCTCTCTCTCTCCTATCCCTCTTGCCTTCCCTTCCCTCCTCCCTCCCTCTCCCCTTTCTCCTTTGCTCTTCTCCTCTCTCCATTCCTCCCTCTCCCTCCCACCGTCTCTCGTCTCTCTCTCCCCTCTCTCACACTCTCTCTCTCCTCAACCTCTCTTCTCTCTCCTCCCACTGCTCTCTCTCCTCTCCTCTCACTCTCTCTTTCTCCTCTCTCTCTCTCTCACTCACTCTCTCCTCTCTCCTCCCCTCTGTTCTCCCTCTTTGCTCTATCTCTTTCCTATTTATCCCTCTCTCTCTCTCTTTCTCTCTCTTAATCTATATCTCTCTCTCCCCTTCTCCCTCTCTCTCTCTCTCTCCCTCTCTCTCTCCCTCTCTTCTCTCCCTACTCTTTACTCTCTGCTCTTCTCTCTTCTTTCTATCCACTCTCTTCTCACTCTTCTCTCGTGACCTCCCCTCGGCTCTCCCCCTCTTCCCTCCATCTTTCTTTCTCTCTTCGTCTCTCTCTCCCCCCTTCTCCCTCTCTGCCTCTCCCTCACTCCTCTCTCAGCCCCCTTCTCTCTCTCCTCTCTCTCTCTCTCTCTCTCTCTCTCTCTCTCTCTCTCTTTCACACTTACTTCTCTCTTTCCTGTCTTTGCTCTCTCTATCTTTGCTCTTCCTCGTTTCCCTCTCACATGTATCCTCTGTATCTCTCTCTCTCCCCCCCTCTCTTTACTCTCTCTGTGCTCATTCCATCTGCTCTCTCTCTCTCTCTTACTCTCTCTCTATCTCCCCTTCTCCCTCTCTTTCTCTCCTTCATTCCTCTATACCCCCACTACTCTCTCTCTCTATCTCTCTCTCCCTCTCTCCCTCTCTCTCTCTCTCTCTCTCCCTTCTCTCTCTTCTCTCTCTGCTATCACTTTGCTCTTCCTCTTTTCCCTTTTCACCTATATCTTGGGGATTCCACTCCTTTTGCCTCCTCTCTCCAATCTCTCTGTTCATCCCCTCTGGTTGCTCTCTACCCTGTCTCCCTACCTCTCTCTCCCCTCTTCTCTCTTTCTCTCCCTCTGCCTCTGCCCATCTCTTTCCCTTGTTCTCTGCCCTGTTTGCACTCTCCCTCTCCCCTCTCTCTATCCTCTCTCTCTCTCTCTCTCTCTCTCTCTCTTTCTGTCTCTCTCTCTTTCTCTCTTTTCCATCCCTCTCTCTGATCTTTCTGCTCTCCCTCTCTTTGTCTTCTCCATCTTTATCCCCTTATCTCCTCTCTCTTTTTCTCTCTCTCTCTCTCTTGCCCTTTTTGTCTCTTTTCTTTTCTCTTCCTCTCTCTCTCTCTCTCTCTCTCTCTTTCTATTTTTTCTCCCCATCCTTTTTTCTCCTTTCTCCATCCCTCCCTCCTATTCCTCCTGACCCGTTCCACCCCCCTATGCTTCCACTCCGTCATTTGCTCCTTTCCACATCCACTTCTTCCCCCACTATCCTAGTCTAATGCTGTCTTCACCCCTGATCCGATGACTTCGGCCCCCTTGGGTATGCCTTGTCTTCTTCGTGCAGATCTACACCCCTCCCTCATAGGTGAGCTTGTTCCTTATTTCCCATGCTTGTTGCTTCCGGTGCTGTCTTTCTCCCCTTCCTCCACTTCTTCACCCTCTTCTCGTTCCTCGTTCTATCTGTCTTCCTTTCATTTTCCTCTTCTTCCATTTGCCGGTGTCCATGACCTCTCCTTCTTTCTCCTTTCCTTCCCCCTACCTCTCCTATCTCTCTAAGTCCACCATCTCTACGCCTCATGTGCACTCTCTATGTTCCTCATGTGTGCCGTTGTGCGACTTGTGGCCACATTCTTTCTCTCCTATGACTTGTTTCTTTCCCATCCTTGTCCTTCTCCCCTCCGCACTTTTCTCTTGCTCGCCTTCCTCTCACCATTCTTTTCTTTCTCCTTGGTGCCTCTCTTACCCTTGTCGGCCTCACCTCCCCCTTCTGTATTCTCTGTACGCATGCATGCTCCTCTTGTTGCTCTCTCTTCCTTGCTTCTTCCTCTTGTCTTTTTGCACTGCACCACATGCTCCCTCTCTTGTTCTTCTTGCCTTGCTCTTGTCCTCCCCTCTCTCTACTCTCTATGCTCTCTCTCCTCCATCTCCTCTTTGCCTCCTCCACCCCCCTCCTTGTGTCACGATGGTCTGCCATATGTCTCTCCCCTACCTCCCCTCTTGCCGTCTCTAGTGCCTTCTCATGCCTCTCCTCTCGGCTTCCCCCCTCCCGTCCTCTGAGCCCCCCTACTCTGATCACAGCCCAGGCTGCGGGCTCCCCACGTGCGACTTCCCCTACACACTGTGCGGATCTTGTTCTCCTTTCTATTGAGGACATTCCGGAGGACACCCCTCCACAGGTGTCCTCCCCTCTCAATCTCGTCGGTGATGTCAACCTCCCAGCTATGACACCGTCTCCTCTGTCCTCGCCCCGTGCCGCCTCCTCTGTCCATAAAGGCCCAGTAGGTCCTCTACAAGAAGTTCATTGCCTCAGGTACCCTTGACCGGTGCAAGGCCCGCCTCACTGGCAAGGGCTACTCTCAGGTCTCTGGCAACGACATAACTAACACCTACGCCCCTGTTGGCTGTTTTACGAAAAGTCGTTGTACCTCTCTACACGGACATTGAGAGTTGGTTGGCTATTGCCAGGAATGCCAGTGCTCTTCAGCGCAACACCAAGCACCAAAATGTTGAGCATTATTACATATGTGATGTCATCGTGACAGGCGATTTCTTTCTCCGGTTCATCGCTGCTGAGTTCCAAATCGCTGAATTTCTCACAAGGTCTCTCAACCTGTCTGCCTTCACTTCAAGTATCACTATTATCGGTTTTTGTACCCTGCCCCCGTTGGAATAATTCCCCTCTTTTCTTTCCCATTGCCCATGCCTACATTGTTTGGTTCTCTACTCGATGACCGTTTGCATTTTCCATCCATGTTCATCCGCTGCTTTGGGCTTTTTCCTTCCGTGTGTTGACCCTGTACACGTTTTTCCGCACTCACTGTCCCTAGTCACCGGTCTAGTGTCTCCCATTCGTCTCTACCCATTCCCTTGTCCCGTCTCTCCATTTGCCCCCCCCCTTCTTTCCCGTACCCTGTGTGTGCCTCTGTCGTCCTATGCCTCTAGGCGTTGGTGTGTAGGCCCTTGATGGTATGACGCTGCTCTTGGCGGTATCGCACTCCGGCGGGATGCTCTGATTAGATGTTGCTAACTAGGTGCTTCTACATGGGTGCTCCTATAATGTTGCTCCTGGATGGGTGCTTTTGGAGGGGTGCTTCTCCATGAGTGCTCCTACAAGGGTGCTCCTAGATCGGTTCTTTTGAGGGGTGCTTGTGGATGCGTGCTTCTGGATGGGTGCTCCTGGAGGGGTGCTCCTGGCGGGATCCTTCTGTCCCCTTGGCCGTGTGCTCCAAGCAAAATGCCCTCGCCGGCGCTCTATGTCACCGTCTCCGTCGCGGCAGGATCCGGCTCGCTACTGTCGCTTCACCTAGTGGTTCTGCCGGTTGCCTCTTGTGGGCATGAGGTGCTTGTGGTGTAGTGTTCAAGCCTTCTGGTTGGGGCATCCACCCTCGCTTGCGCTATCATGTTAAAGTAGAAAACATTTGGTGCTACTTGTGTTAGAAAGCCTAGTTTAGACCTAGACTTGTGTCCGGGGTTGTTTTCCTTGCGAGACATATGTGTCCCTACTATGTGCACTTTTGGAACATGCTCGGCTTTTGCTTGAGCGATTCACCACACAATGTGCCGAGCCACGCAAGGCTCGTGGTGCGACCTAATAGGGGTCATGCACCGGGGCTGCTCTTGTTCACTTTTCCATCTAAACTTTGTAATCTCACCCTCTCAATCATGTCTTGCTCTCGCCTCGATCTTCTCCTCACAGTACACAAGAGCTCCACCCCTAACAACTCTCAAGAGCTCCGTCCCTCACAACTCTCGAGAGCTCTAGACCCTCTCCGGGACTATTTTTTGCATTCCCCCCTCCTAAACCTGAAAGCCCTCACTCTTGGGTCTCACTCTTTCTCCACCCACCTCTCTCCCTCTCTCCCCCTCTCGGGCTGTACCCATGTTCTTCTACACCTATGACACAAGGCTTGGTGCAAATCTCCCTTATACCTATTAAAAGCAAGGAGAATTGATATGAGAGGATCATGATGTGCCATAATTAGCAACATCACGAAATTGTCAAAAGATGAAAGCTAAGAATTTTGATGTGGATAAATTTCTACATTGTATGCACAAATTTCCATATGCGGCCTAGATTTTTTGCATCTAGTATTTCTATAGTGCAAAATACATGCCTCATCCCTAATTATTGGTGTGTTACATGGTTCCATAGTACAAAAAGTTTGCTTCAGTGGGATTCATGTCGTTAAATAACTATCTTATTCCTTGCATGTCGCACGCCAACCCGATGTTAAAGGAATATGTTGAACAAATTTGTCATGCTTTGCCCACCTACTAAGAACCTGTATGTCTCTAGACACAACCTTGTATCCTTTTCTTTTATGAAAACGTTCTCAATTATTTTAAAAATGTAATTAACATCAATTCATACATGGACAAAGCTAATTGTTATCAGCTTCAGGTGGAGAATTCTCCAGTCTCAAAGCCTGTGTTCATGAACTTTCTCCTTTATAAAGTGACTCCTAGTTTGGATGACAAAACAATGGCACTATATTTGTAAATCATTCTAACAGTACCACGATTAGAAGAAAACAAAACACAAGGAGAATAATTTTTCAATGAAACATATGAAGTTGTGAGTGTTAAAATTCCCTCTACTTATCCTTCAACAAATATGTTGTCCATTAGACTGTTTGCATCCACAAAGTTGTTCAACAAGTAGCAACTGTTACAACATGTAAGTTGTGTTAAAGTAGCTAACTCTCTACTCTAGCCCGGACTAGCCGGGTTTCTCTCACTTCCTTGACACTTGCACGTTTCCCCCTCGTTTTTGTGGTTGCTGGAGGCCTGTGCAGCTCCTCGGATGTGCGCATCTCTTAGGTGGCACACCCACGTGCAATAGGAGGGGGCCTTTCGCTCCCTCCTCGAAAAGGGAGCAAAAGGCCCCCCTCGCTCCATGAATGGGCATGCGAATGCCCTTACTGGAGTGTTTTGTCTCTTGGGCGCACATGCACGGTATTTGGGAGCACTACGACCCCGCCCCTCCATTCCCTCTCACGCACCCTGACCGTGCGCCCCTCGCCTTTCACCTTCTCTACTCTGCCGCTCCCACCGTTGCTCTCCGCCAGCTTGATCGCTTTGCGCCCACCTCCACTCTTCCTGCTCGTCCTCGTGAGGCTTGGGCCTTGCTTCTCGCGCTCTACTCCAACTCTCTTCGCTCCGCCTCCTTCCTGTTGGCTGACCTTCGTGCTCTCCGTCGCCGTCCCGTTGAGTCCCTTGGGGCGTATTTGGGCCGCGCTGAGCTTCTTCAGAGTGAGCTGTTCACTGCGGGTGCGTCCCTCACGGACCAGGCGTTCGTGACTTCCGTTGTGGCCGGCCTCGGTCCGACTTTCTCTGGCGCTCTTACTTCCTTCCCTCTCGCCCTGACCCTACAGTACGCCTATCAGACGCCTGGTGTCGTCTGGCCCGCTCTTCTTGATGGTCTTCGCGTGTTTCAGACTGCATCCCAGCCTGCGGCCGCCCTTGCCAAGCCTATTCATCCTGACGTACTTCTTGGCATCCTTCCGCCCCCCGCTGCCCATGCTCTCGCCATCCGCGCTCCCGGTGGCGGTGGTGGTGGTCGCCCGCCCGTCTGCTAGAACTGTGACACTGTGGGCCACCGCCACGACGCCTGTCCCTTGCCTCCAGTTCCTGACCTTCGTGAGCGGATCGCTCGCCAGCGCGCTCTCTTACGTGGTCGTGCCTTCGGTGCTCCTCCTGCACCGCCCCCTAGGCCCCCTCCTCTTGCTGCACCTGGCGGCCCTGCACCACGTGACGCTCCATTCGTCCCACCCGCCGGCCCCGCACCTCTTGCCGCTGTTGCCCCTCCTCTCACTGAGGACGCCATTGTTGCCCTGATTCGCCGCATTCTTGCAGAGGGTGTACTCGGTGGTCCACCGCCTGCCGGTATGTCCCCTTTGTTTGATTGTTTTGCCTCGCCTGCCTCTTCTTCGTTGTCCCCTCCACTCTCTCCGTCGCCCCCCGTATCCCCTGGTCGTTCTCCACGCACGACGGCCTATTGCCTTCTTTCCGGCACCGAGCGCGTCATCTCTCCATCTTGGGTCGTTGACGGGGCTGCCACGGATCACATGTGCCCTGTCTGTGAGCTCTTCACGTCATTTAGTTCTGTCTCTGTCATCACAGCTGTCTTCACTGGGGATGGGGGACCCTTACCTGTTCACGGTGTCGGCACTGTCTGTTTTTCGTGTCCCGCCGGTGACTTATCCTTGTCTTCTATTCTTTACGTACCTACCCTTGACTTCTCTCTCCTCTCCGTTCCCGCGCTCGACAGCTGCGGGTTCTCCACCACTTATGCGCTTGGTCTCGTCGCCGTCACTGATCGCACGAGCGGGCGTGTTGTCCTTCGTGGTCACCGACCTCCTAGCAAGGACCTTTATCAGGTTCTCGGTGCCCACTCTGTCTCGGCCCCCGCGGCCGACGCTCTCGCGCTTGTCGCTCTCTCCCGCTCCGCCCACTCGCATCTCCTTCACCGTCGCCTCTAGCTAACCTTGCCGCCGCTCATTTTCCTGGTGCGCGGAAATCCCGTGCACGACCCTAAATCCGGCTCTAGGCCGGTTCCATGTTTGCACACAATCTATGTCAGTCAGAAATACCCAACCCCGACTTCGGGGTCACATCTAGGTCTGCGAACTCACGCATCAAGCATGCAGGATCAAATAAAAGACAGGGCCACACTAGGTCCCTTATGGCTAATCTAGCAATAGTCTTGGCTGAAGGGCTGGAGCTGGGCATTGCTACCGAGAGGGAAACGAACACAGGAGAGGAAGAGAAGTGGATGTCTGGTGTGCTCAGTGCTGACGCACGCGCTCACTGTGCGTCGCCTCCGCTCTCAGAGTCAGCAAGCCCTGCACAATCATGGCCACCGCAGAGTCGTACATATATACAGGCAGGATTAACATAGGCGACAGATGATTCGACGACTGACCTACGCGATGAGGCGGCGAGACTATAGGAGGCCGTGGCTCGTGCTGATGCGCACGCGATCGAGATCCACCGTCACGTTCGTTCCGCAATTGACCGCCTACATGCCGTAGATGCAGCCGCCCGGACGACAGCTACAGAAGAGCTCGATGAGTCGTACATGCGTCTCGACGTTGCAGAGTCCACATGGCGATGTGCTAGTCAGCAACTGGCAGGCATACAGCAGGTGATGCAGTTGGAGGAGGCCCTGGACGCTGCACCAGTCAGAGCATTAGGTGACGACATCACTGACGACTACAACAGCGACGACGACGATAGCAGCGACGACAACACCAACGACGGCGCTGCAGGGTGAGGCCATGTGCGAGCACATCCGACCATTATCATCGTCACCCTTACTATTGTTTTGCAGGGGTGTGTGGCCATGGGGGAGCCGTGCTCCTTCTTGAGGGATTGTGTTGGACGTGGCCATCAGCTTTGCCTGTGCAGTCAGCCTCTGCAGCCCAAGGGGGGTGTTGGTGTGTGGGCTTTGGCCTGACACCCTTCTGAGGATAGCGTGGTTAGTTTGTGTCTGGCACGATGCTCCGGTTGACGTTATGCTAGTCGAGACCGGTGCACATGGTGAAAAATACCGGTGTGACGTGGAGACCGATTGCCTCCATGCATTATGTATGTTCCATGCATGCAAGCAGGTGTGGTCGAAACCCGGACCCCGGAGACATGTTCTTGGGTCATGAGGAGACCTCGTTGCCTTGTACCTCTTGTGTGATGTTTGGCACGTGGGTGTGTGATTTATGTGTTGCACGGTCAAGACTCGGGCACTTGGTGAGTTACACCACAGTCACGAGGAGACCTTGTGTTGTGGTTGGAGCTTATGACAAACAGTGAGTATAGCCCCTCACTCGTCATTGTGGTGATGGCTGTGTCAGCCAGGGGGAGTGTTGGTTTGTGTGGCTTCCACCCGTGACGAGCGATGACGTGGTGATTACCGTATACCCCGTACTGGTGGTATGGAGCAGAGTTACTGGAGAGCACGACGACATGATCCATGATGCGGACGCAGCTAGCGCCAGGGCACGGACGAGCGGTGGCTCCGTGCACTAGCAGCTGGCAGACAGCTGCCACGACATTCCGGGTGCTTGCCGAGCTCCTTTTCGAATTTTCTCAGTGGACTAGCTCTCGAGCCCAATTTGCATGTTTTGCATTGTCTGTCCATCGATCGATGCTGGACTTGTGCGTGTGACAAGTTGTAGCGTCCGGCTCAAGATTATGCATCTCTAGGCTAAGACGGTGGTGTGTTTGGATACATGTGTGCATGTTTATGGCCAAAACAGTGGTTTTGGGCCAGTTTTTGGACAAACAGACACTGCGCGTGCATCACTTGCTGCGAGCCACAGCAGGTATTTATGTTGTGTTATTGTCACTTGTCATCTCTCTCTGCATGTGTCTTATTTATGGAAGCACATTTGACACTCTGTTTGTGTCGCCTAGCCAAACCCTTGCCGTTTTGCGTCCGACCTGTGTTGACGTCGCGAGCTGACTGAGCGCTGACGCCCACTCAGTGGGAATCGTACTAGGAAGCTTCCTGGTAATTAAATTTATACTTACAAGAGAAGAAAGAAGAATGAGGAAGACTTGGGGTCTTAGGTGCTTGATCTAAGCAACACGTGACGATGTGTTGCGAGAGGTTACTTCGAGAAGTCAAGAATATTCAAGAATACCGAGGCACATATGTACAAATGTATAGCGCTGCCAATACGTCAACCAAAAATATTAAAAGATCGGTACAAATCGTGATCGTTTTGTTGAAAAATGTAGAAAGTACTCGAATTTGTCAGAACCTTCGGGAATGGATCTTGAGAGATGAAGGCAGTTGGATAAAATTACCTCTTCCAGACGGTAGAAAATTCTGGAGGTGGACGCACAGTGGGCCATGATTGTAAGGACATGAATGATTACATGCGGAGTTCAGGAACTTGTGTATGTTGGGGATGTTAGAGGGCGGAAAGAACCTATTTCCCACGAGGTGAGATAAGTTTACATATTTTTAATGCTTAAGTAAGGAATATCTGGATCATGTCTTCTTCGTCGTTAAGATAGAACTCAAATATATTGTATGATTTTTTATAGCCCTTATGTATTGTAATATCGTTTATAAAAACTTATTTCAATGATACCCATGATGAAATTAATATGTTCTCAGAAACCAAAAACTTTACTCTCCATGATGTTTAGACTTTGGTTGTCGGGCTCATTTCTTGTTCTTGCGTATTGCTGATGTAGGCCCCTCTGTTTCTCGCTTACGGCTATGGGTAAAAAATGATTTCTTTTGAGATGGGTTCACCTCCCATGCAAACGAAGTGCTTGTCCGCGTCTTGCGCATACAGTGATTGGACAGGATCCCATCCTTGTCAAAGACGACTGTTGCAAAGAGAGCGGGAAATGCATGACACAGCCTGCACAGAGGTCGCCAATTCGCGGAGGATATCCTTTTAATGGAATCACAAGTTCGTCGCAAACTTCGGCGTCGAGTCACAGTTAGTCACTGGCGTCAACGGGTTCGTTCGTCAGAGACCCGCCTAGACTTGAGGGGGGTACTGACCGACACCTCCCGCCCAAGCAGCTGATCGTTGATCGCCGACTAGCTGTAAAAAAAGTGATTGTTCTGCCCACCCCTGCGCCAAGCATTCCGTCCGCATCTCTCCTCCAGCTCCTCCCACAGCTGCCGCGATCCGCTGCAAGCCAACGTCATGGCACTAGACAACACGGCCACGACGATGCAGTAAGGATTGTTGTTGTGATCGTCGTCCTAGTGATGTACGTTTCTTCTTCGGTGTCTCACTGGAAATAGTCTAGCACGGCGGTGTGGAAGTTGAGAGAGGCATTGGCGGTACCCAAGCTGAAGTGGCAGACGATCACAGTACCACGAACCTCCAGCGATCACACATGGAGTCCCACAGGTGCCTTCTGCCACGCCTTGGAAGCCTCTTCATCACCTTGGCGTTCCTTGTCCTTCTCGCACAGGGTGAGCGGAAGGGTGCATTCCCGGTAGGAAGGCCTGTTCAGTGGCGAANTTTATAAAAACTTATTTCAATGATACCCATGATGAAATTAATATGTTCTCAGAAACCAAAAACTTTACTCTCCATGATGTTTAGACTTTGGTTGTCGGGCTCATTTCTTGTTCTTGTGTATTGCTGATGTAGGCCCCTCTGTTTCTCGCTTACGGCTATGGGTAAAAAATGATTTCTTTTGAGATGGGTTCACCTCCCATGCAAACGAAGTGCTTGTCCGCGTCTTGCGCATACAGTGATTGGACAGGATCCCATCCTTGTCAAAGACGACTGTTGCAAAGAGAGCGGGAAATGCATGACACAGCCTGCACAGAGGTCGCCAATTCGCGGAGGATATCCTTTTAATGGAATCACAAGTTCGTCGCAANAGTCTAGCACGGCGGTGTGGAAGTTGAGAGAGGCATTGGCGGTACCCAAGCTGAAGTGGCAGACGATCACAGTACCACGAACCTCCAGCGATCACACATGGAGTCCCACAGGTGCCTTCTGCCACGCCTTGGAAGCCTCTTCATCACCTTGGCGTTCCTTGTCCTTCTCGCACAGGGTGAGCGGAAGGGTGCATTCCCGGTAGGAAGGCCTGTTCAGTGGCGAATGCGGGTTAATGCGACTAGTGCTCTATCTCTGTACCCACCTGTCAGTCATGCAGAGACCTTGGAATCTGCAACGAGGAATGCGCAGTTGACGATGTAACGTGGGATGCGCATTTGTGGATTCTCATCATCAGAATCACCACCGATCGGGGAACCTTAGTTTCTGGGCTGTTGTCGCTCCCCAGAAGGCGCACCATGTTTGCAGACACTCATATCCACCAACCTGTGTCACTCACGCACTTGCTCTCCTCCGTTCTCATGTACCCCAGGTTCACTCGGAGCGCAAGTGGACGTCCTCAACCAGAACAATGCAGCGTCAAGACGAAACCTTGCGGTACGTTGACCAGCCAAGACACGAGCAGGTGGCGCGGCAGCAGCACGAGGATGATTCACGGTGATGTTTCGCGGAAGCTCACAGAGCACCACACTGGAATTGGCTCGGGAAAGCCTTGTGTTACCGGGGTGTACTTCTCGCGGCGGCGGTCTGAACGAGGGAAACGTGGAGAACAGACTCAGGTTCAAACATGCATGTTCATGGCTAGGACGATGCAGAGCGGTCCCTGGGCGACGATGGTTGGATCCGGGGGACGGAGCTGTCTCCTGTCATGCCAGCTCCCAGCAGTATGGTTGTGCTGCCAAAACGCGCAAACCAATGCCAACGCCTTCTCCCATTGCCTGCGCCTGTGTCGCGGCGACAGTAGCCTGGTGGCCATCAGGTTGTGGGGATCCATCCTAAATTCGAATCCGCGAACTTGAGGCGCTCATCCACAGCGTTTGCTTGTCACGCAGGACACAGTGGACAGAGGAGGCGGCGTTGCCAACGGGAGCAAACCGCAAGTCGGGGATGGCTACTGGTTCGCAGTTGGGAGTCAGATCATGGACTCGAGGGGCAATGTGGTGAGTGAAAGGCGGAGTGAGCGTCCTTTACTGTGAACGCCCATGTCAGGCACTGGCTGTACCATCCTTCCCTGTGTGCAATTTCTACCCATGTGCCATTTTCACTCATATGCGACGATGTAGACATGGCACATGACTGACTTTCATTCATGTGCCATGTTTACATCGTCCCACATGAATGAAGGTCATTCATTTGCCATCATCCCACATGAATGAAGGTCATTCATTTGCCATGTCTACCTCGTGTGCCGATTTGACCTAGTGCTTACCTACTTGCCACTTCGACCCATGGGCCATGTACACCTCTGTGTGTGTGCGTGTGTGTGTGTGTGTGTGTGTGTGTGTGTGTATGCATGGGTGTGTGCATGCATGAGCATGCACGTGTGTGCGTTTCTGCTTGTATGCGTGCAGTTGTGGGCAAGTGCTTGATGCTTGCAATGTGCTTATGTAAATCTGCCCTT
>SZWC01001096.1:285789-299510 GCA_023375785.1 Penium margaritaceum | reverse complement strand
GTGCGTGCGTGCGTGCGTGCGTGCGTGCATGCGTGCGTGCGTGCGTGCGTGCGTGCGTGCGTGTGTGCGTGCGTGTGTGTGTGTGTGTGTGTGTGTGTGTGTGTGTGTGTGTGTGTGTGTGTGGAGAGAGTGAAAAGGTTACTTGCGTGCTCAGACCCCAGTAACGACAGGCCCCTATGGCTCACAGATGAACAAGCGTCACATTTGGTTGTGACTGTCAGACACGCAAGTGACCTCTTCACTCCATCCATTCACACACACCATCACTGCAGGTGACTAAGCTGACATGAAGCTCAGGGCGCACGAGTTCTGGGGCACGCATCATTGGCGTCCCCGCCAGGTGCAAGATTGGCGCGAGCTCAATCATGCTCAGTTTTATCTGAGAGCATATTTGCTGTTTTCAACATGTGGTGATTAGCTTTCACTTGACTGAAACATGAGAAATACGTGGAAGATACATGCATCCAGATACGCTCG
The DNA here is from genome assembly GCA_023375785.1 of Penium margaritaceum. Classification (NCBI taxonomy): domain Eukaryota; kingdom Viridiplantae; phylum Streptophyta; class Zygnematophyceae; order Desmidiales; family Peniaceae; genus Penium; species Penium margaritaceum. Next base: position 299,033 of record SZWC01001096.1, on the reverse strand, counting down.
TGGTCGATGTGGTTCTCTATGTGGTTGATGTGCATGCTTGGCTAGATTTGTAGTTTTAGAGCACCGGGTTGCTAATCCTACGGGGCCACACTCTCGGCCATTCCGGAGTGTGAGAAACCATAGTGGCTTTGTGCCGACCGATCTGGTTCGACCCGGGGTGGCGGCCGGGCGCCACTTCGAGCCACTCGAGAGGGTGGCCCAGCCAACCGGATTCTAAGAGCTCGCTAGCCTATTACTCTCGTTACACTTGTCTCTCGTCATTACTCAAGGTTATTTCACCAACTCCTTGTCTCTCCCGTCACCATGGCTACCTTGTGATCCTCACTAGCATGGTAGAGAGCTTGTGCCAGCATTCTCCCGCTACCTATTGGTATCAGAGCAGGAGGTGAAATCCCCACCTCTCTATGGATCCGAGACCCGTGAAACAATACACATAGTGGCACTCTTGCCGCCGCGACGGGCCCCGCATCCAGAGCTCGTATCTCGTAGCTTCCAACTCTCGGTGCCGCTCCCGGCTGTTTCGCAGCTATTTGCTGCACGACTGATCTTTGTCGCAGAGCTCCGCAGGCTCGTAGTTGGCATCTCGCAGGTCGCAAACCCGCTCTTTGCACCGCTCCCGGCTGCTCCGCCGCTCTCTGCTACACCGCTAACCTTTGTCGCATAACCCTGCAGCTCACAGTTCGCAGATCCGATGCAGCCACGCTGCCCGGCCCTGCTGTTCTACAGCTCCATCGTTGCCCGGTAATAGGGGTTTCTACCTCCCCACCTGTCGTGCCACGTAGCAAAACTCGTATCTCGCAGCTTCCAGCTCTCGGCTGCTCCGCTCTCGGCTGCCCTGCAACACTTGCTGCTCTGCGCCTCTACAACCATGCACCACCTAAGTATGCATTCCGCAATTCTATAGTCGTCCAGCTGCCTGGCTCAGCTGCCTCGGCTGCCACTCGCATTTCCTATCACGCTGTACCGCACCTCGTAGCTCACAGCTTCACGGTAGTCTTCGTTGCCCAGTCCTGCTACTCACACACCGGGGCATTCTCCTCCGTCTCCTCTCACCCAACAGCAGCGGCAGCAGCCGCGTTTGTAGCCTGGACGGCTATCCTGCCTTCACCACCTGATACGGAGCCGGTCCCCACCTCCCCGAGGGGTTGGCTTGAACGTGCCCGCATTGACGAGGAGATTGCCCGCTAAAAGGAGGAGGCGGAGCGCAAGGGGTGGACGCGCCGCCGCTGTGAGAGCCCAGGATACTACCCCGCGGAGAACTACGACCCGACAGAGGACGACGCCTGCGCCGACGCTGCAGAATACACCGCTTATTGCCATTCTGTCTTTGACGACTTGCTGACCGTGCAAAACACACCAGCCACGGGGCTGTCACACGACCAACGTCGTCCTCAATCACCTGTAATCTCTCCAATTGTCCCTAGGACACGTCGGCAAAGTCAGCGTGCCGCTCCTATTGGGACAGCGCCAGTAGCACCAGCAGCACCAGCAGCGCCAACAGAACACCTCGTATACGTACCGCTTCTCGTCGTGCTGCATCTCCTGCTGCCTCCTTGGTAGCAGCTGCATCCTCTGGGCCTCCTGACATTCTCACCATCCTAGAAGCAGCGCTTGTCTCTAGTGCTATCGTCTCCTCTACATTTGCTACCACAGCACGTGTTGTACATACTCCTACCAGCACTGCTACGGGCAGGGCTGTTGATACCTAAACCAATGCTGCTGTTGACCAAGGACTTCTCGCAATAGTAGAAGTCAACATGGCCATACAAGTCGCAGCCGCCGTAGACTATGTAGTAGCAGCAGCAGCAATTGTTGCCACTGCCCTCTCCAGTGCCATCTTCTCCTTCCACACCTCCACAGTTCAGGCATCCTCTATAGTTACGTTGTCGTCGCTGGGTCATTAGGTTTACATTCTCGTTATAGCTACAACAGCCGTCTCCACACTCACAGCTGCTGCCCTTGCTAGGATCACCTACATCATCGTCTCCACATCTTCCTCTGTGGCAGTCATCACAGCTTCAGCAGCAACATCGTTTCCACCCCTGTTTGGTTTGCTTCGTTAGCTCTAGTGAGCTTTTGTCCACCTGTCTCTTGGGCTTCTTGCTCCTTTCTCCTCTCTTCTCCCATGTGGTCGTGTGTGCACATTCAGATTTGTTGCCTTGCAGCACTAACGTGACAAGCCACAGTCATCTTACTTTTCCACGACCACTGGGGCAAGGGAAACTCTACCGAAAAAACCTTCACTTGAGTTCCCCACCGCTCGCCATGCCTGTTGACGATGACGAGTATTCCGTACTACAGGAGGAGCTGCGACGAGAGCGCACTGCTCTCCAGGCAGCTCTCACCGCACAGCACACAACAGAAGAGAAACTACACACTGAACATGGTAATTGGCAAACTTCTGCCGACCACATACGTCATTTGGTCCTCAATCTTGTGCAGCCTGCACTGCACTCTACACCCTCTGCGTTTGTTGTTTCTACTGGGCCCAGAGCCTTTGCCTTTCCTGTGACCTCGGCAAAGTAGCTCCTGGAAAACTTCCTACCGTTCTCTCAATCGTCAACGGCCTCATCCCCGAATTGTCCGCCATCTTCTGGGAGGTAAAATTCTTTGAGCTCGAGCGACTTGGATCGGAGCCTGTACCTGCTGATGCCCCCTCCTGGCATTGGGACACTCTGGAAGTTCACCGTCCAGTGCCGCACAGATTAGTGGAGCTTCCTCCAAAACAAATGCATCCACTATACAGATGTTGAAGCTACCACCACAGCACTCCCTTTCTCACTTCTCCCTTCCTCCCTTCCAAACAACCTGAACTTCTCTTGTGGCAATGTGTTCGTGTACAAAGTGATGCTCAATGTTGATATGCTTCGTGCAAGAGTGATGCATGCCTTTGTGCTCACCAATTGCTATTGTGCTCTGGTTCTTGTAGCACACAGTGATGCAGAAGATAGGCACACACAACTGTTACAACAAGCGACAAAGTACATGCTTTTGCCCATACCTATGCCAAGTGCTACGTTCACTTCCATTGTTTCCTACTCTACCAAGAGATAGCTGTCCCATGAACAAGGAAGATGTATCTTGCGTGATGGCGTGCATCTGTGTCATGTGCTCAATGACGATCAGTGTAGCCGTCAAAAACCACAAAGGGTTGTGTGTGGTAGCACAATCCAATACGCGGTGTAGAGTGCATGTAGCGGAAAGCACATAGGACAAGCTTAAGGTGCCTCCAAGAAGACTGCTTGGAGAGTTGATCCAAGATTTTCACCAAGAGGGCCACATGTACTCGAGTGGTGGTGGTTAGGTACATAAGAGATGCAATCCTACCGAGGTAATTGGTGACGTTAAACGTTTCTCCCAGATGTGATGGATCGGGAGATTTTAGCACTTGCTGCCCTACAGGGGTCATACAAGTAGACACACTAGGGATCTTGGCATGTAAGGAGGCAAAGCAGTCTCCAAGGCTTCAAACATAGGTAGCATTATGCACATGCAGTGTAAACTGGGTGCGGTATGCTAGCCTCAACCTAAGCGTGCAAGAACCAACCGGCAGCAACGGTGGCAAAGGGGAGGCCAGTGCACACCTCTGAGTGTATATGGAAGCGTAGGATCATCTTGGAGGAGCATGGAAACACGTATGGAAAAATGGGAGTTATCTATACTTATTCAAGTGTTAACATACAAGGCTACATGTTCATGGTGACACATCCTAGGTGACCCAAGGTCGTTGAGCCGTGTGCGCCTCTGTACAGGTCAAGGGTGAGCGTTATTTGCTTAGCATCACGTAGCTCATCATCCCAGCCATCCAATAGACCACAAATCACATCATTTTGTGATGGAATGGCCAAGATATGGGCGTTTCTGTGAACCATGCAAAATCTGCCGCTGGCAGCACCACTAGCGGCAATGACGGCCGCCCGAGGCACTCTTTCCAGCAATAAAATATCAGGGTGCCATTCCTAAGTGCTCTTGTCCCTCAATGATCCTTGATTCACTGACTGACCATTCCCCAACACACACTCTGTTCTCATTGGATCTTCCAGAGTCAAGCCTGGTTTGTAGGGATGACCGTCACCTGTTGTCCCCTGAGCCGGTCCAACCTTTGGCTGGGCGTAACTTCCTCTGTTCTCGATGGATCGACCCTGGTTTTAGGTCCATCTCAGATATTTTCTCTATAGATTCCAAATCCACAGTCATATTACATATTCAAAGAAGCCTCAAGCCGCGATCAGCGCTGTTGGCACTATCCGATTTACACTAACACCCACTTCAGGAACGAGTTGTCCTGGCTCGCTCATGGTACTCTCGGAGGATGGCATTCACCCCGCCAATGTTGAAGTTACGAGCATGCTCCAGTGAGTTGTGGGCTGCATCATAGCCCTTCTAGTTGATGAGGTACTCCCATCCGCGGCCACGACGGTGATGGTCAAGGATGGTCTCCAGCTCAAACTCTTGCTCACTCGTGATCACCACCGGAGGTGGAGGCTCAGAACTGACCAGGTAAATGCTCATCCGGATCATGATAGAGCTTGAGCTTGGATATGTGGAACAAGTTCTGGACTGGTGTGGAAGGTGGAAGAGCCAACAGCACTACCACGGGCGTCTGCATTTCGAGCACCTCGAACGGACCAAGCCACCGAGGTTTCAACTTGTCTGATTGGATCCCGTGAAGCTTGACGTGCACGTTGTTGAGGAGCACACGATCACTGACCTTGAGGGTTCCGTCTGCACGTCTGTGATCCGCTTGCATTTTCTGCTGCTGTTGCGCCATCGCCAATGCATGCCGCTTTGCTGTCCAAATCTGCTTGAAGTCTTGTGCAGTAGAATCCACTATGGGCAGGTTGCTTGCGATATGTAAACTGAGGGGTGTGGCGGGCACTGTCTCGTTCACCACCTCAAAAGGCGCCTTGCCAGTGGAGGCGGACGTGGCGGGGTTGTACACCAGCTTAGCGACCGGCAACCACTGGTTCCACGCTGTCTCGTCCGGATCACCAACTATACGGAGGAGTTTCTCCAATGTTTGGTTCGTGTGCTCCGTCTGTCCGTCAGATTGGCTATGAAAACTGGTGAAGAGCTGCACATTGCTGTCATACCGCTCCATGAGTTCTTGCCAGCATGTTGCTCGTGAAGCGGGGGTCACGGTCGCTCACAATGGACCGCGACACGCCATGGACGAGTACCACGTGCTCAAGGAACATCCGGACCGTGACTTCCACGCTCATTGTATCATGAGTCGCGATGAAGTGCGACATCTTGCTGAAGCAAGATAAGCCACCACCGACACTAAATTGTAACTTGCTGCTGTCTCGGGCAAGCCCGTGATGAAGTCCATGGGAATGTCTTGCCACGGCTGCCCGGGGGTGGGCAAGGGTTGTAGGAGATCCAGGGTCTTTGTCCTCCGTGCCTTATGGCATTGGCACACGTGACAGAAAATGCAGCCACCTCCAACGACATGGTGGGCTACCAAAAGAAGCGAGTCACCGTCTTCAATAGATTGTTGGCGGAGAAGTGACCACTCTGGCCATTGTCATGGCACTCCTCCAAAATCAGCTGCTGAAGCATTGGCACCGCGGGAACCACCACCTGCTACGTGCCGCGACGTTGCCAATAGGGTGCCCCAAAGAAAAATATCTGAGCGTCATAGTCTTCATGTGCCTTGTATCCCTTTCTGAAGAGCTTCACAAGCAAGGTATCCTCGTGGATGGTGAGAGACGTGACCCGCATCATCAGGTCCGGTCACCGTGAGAGTGCATCGGCTGGGTTGATACGACCCGGCTGGTACACAATCTCATAGTCAAAGTGCAATTCGAGGTACTCCACCCAATGAGCTTCCTGTCAGCTCAGCTTTGGCTGCGTATTAAAGTACTTTAACGCGTGGTGGTCAGTGTAGACCGTGCGGTAGCACTGCCAGTTGAAGACTACGACTACGGCGATCATCTCCTTGTCATAGGTGGCGTATTTCAGCACCGCTCCACGCACGTGTAGTAGGGGACCGGATGCAACCTGTCATCAAAACCTTGCAAAGGGATGCCACCAAGGTGGAAGGGAGCCCTGTGGGAGGGATTTTCTTCCTGGACCATCTTAAAAACCAAAAAAAAAAAAATACCACCAATGGCCAGGTCCGATCCATCTCTTGCCATGTCTTTCCTTTTTTGTTTCACTCACGGCCACTGCCAGCCAAGTGCGAGGTCGGCCCGGAGGTGAGAGTCCTTTAATATCCTCAAAGGCTTCTTGTTTGCTAAATTCCTAACTCCACTCATGAGGCTTGCGAGTGAGATTGGAGAGTCGCGCTGACACTCCGGCATTGCCGAGGATAAACCTACGGTAGTAGTTGTAGTATCCAAGGAACAATGGCACATCAAGCATACTATGTAACTTTGGCCACTCTTGCGTGGCCAACACCTTACGCTGGAAGTAGCACGCGCTTGCGCTGGCATTGATGCATACCATGTGCCTAGGAGATTCAACTCTATCCACCACGAAGTCACGTACAGAGCTTTGCCAAAAAAACCCCTTCCTCAAAATTGCCAAGGTGCAAGCGGGTGCGGAAGGTGTCGGCCAACGCAAGATGGCCAAAGTTATGTAGTACGCAAGGCGGCCCATAGCGGGTGCGAAAGGCCGTCTCTTCCATATCATTTGTTGCAATGCAGATCTGGTGGTAACCGGATCGGAGGTTGACCTTTGCGAAGAAGAAAGCCGCACGAAGCTGATCAAAGATCTCCTTGGCTTGTTGAAGCGGGTACCAGTTCTTGATGGTTAACTCGCATCTCACCCATCTCTTTCTGCACAAAAAGGAAAGATGCAGTGCAAGGAGATGAGGATCGGCGGATGCAGCCCTGCTGTGACATCTTGGTCAGGTGCTTCTTGAGATCTTGTAGCTACACATTGCTCATACGGTACGTAGCATGAACAAGCGGGCACACTCCACGTTCGAGGTTGATGCAGTAGTCCAGGTCTTGCTGCAGTGGCAAACCCACCACGAGGGTGTTAGGGAACACATCCTTAGATTGTGTACACATCATTCGAAGCCCCTTGGGCACTGCGGTAAACTTGCCTTGGTTCCCAGACTGCTCAGGAGTCACCCCTTGCGCCACAGCAAGCACCACATTCTTTGGTTCATCGAAATCATCCTTAATGTCGCATGCGAATGCCCCTTTGTTCTGCTCCTTTCTCCAAATTGCATGTTTGAGCTGCACAAAGTTCAACATAATATGGGCTGATTCCTCCCCGTAAAGCGCTGTTTGCTGCAACGCTTCCTCCTCGCTAGTCCCCTTCTCCATGGCGTCTTCCTCGGATCACATAGGGAGGCGATACTCCTTGTCTCCAAGCTTGACTGAGATGGTGCGCACCTCCCAATTGACGAAGGGGTTGTACTTGTGGAGGAGTCACGAGAGAGGATCACATCGTAATCCTTCATCGGACACACCCAGTATACGCTTGTTATGTGAAGCTTCCCCATGTGAATGGAGAGGGGATGGGCCAGGTACCCTACTTCAGTTGTGCCTTCCACTTGGTTTGCGGTCCGCTTCTTGCTCGTGAGCATAAGGCCCCACATCCGAACACACTCCATGCTTACAAAACTGTGGCTTGCGTGACAATTCACTAGATTCTCCACACTCCCCTGGAAGCCTTTCACTTGTGCCTCCTTGTACCTCGCATCCTATGCCTTCACCTCGGAAACCATCTTGATTACCGCAAGGCGTTCGGGCGGACAGTCAATTGGCGGTTTGGGCTGAGAGGAGCCAAGAGTAACACCATCTACTCCTGGCTCTCCTTGTTTCCCGACTCCTTTGTTGCTTGCCCTAATTCCTTTTTGGCTTTGTTTCCATTCTATTGCCGCTTACACTTGCCATTGCCCTTCTTTAGAATTTGACATCACAAGTAATGTGGCCAGGCTTGCTGCAGTTGTATCATTTGCGCTGTTGCAATGACCTAATCTACATAGGCATATTGGTGCTCTTGGCCTGCTTTCTGTAACCACCACCGAAAGAGTTGTAGCTGTTGGAATGAGTCAGTTACACGTAAGAGTTGTACCGTTATGCTGCTGCGATCATCTCCAACAGGTTTTCGTTGAGGTCGTGCATCACCATCACAGTGAGGGCGTCATTATTGAGGCTCTTGCTGTAGTCGAAGCACAGCTCATGAGAGTCAAACCCATAGTCGGCAACAATCTCAAGGAACCTGTGTAGTCTATGACACTGCCCATTTGGCACAGCCGATGCAACTTGGCACGTGCGTTGTTCCTCACGTCACCCATGGTGAAGCGCTAGATGAACGACTCCATAAATGCCTTCCACGAAGTGGGCCATTTCAGGGTATGGTTGTCATTGCTGCAGGTTGGATCCGATGGGGTTGAGATCCAGGTCGAGGTCGCAATGCCGGCGACCATCGCTACTCCACTACCGTGTGGATTGGACCATATCATATTGGCCCACCAATCCAACGATGGCCCTCTCAACAGGGTTACGGCAGAGTCGCGGCGTACCTCATACCTTGAGGCATGCACGCCGATGACGGTGAAGCACAACTCTATTTTGAGAGTCCAAGCGTACGTAGCTGGCTTATCCTTCTTTGATGGATTGAACGGCTCCCGCTTGGGAGGGCTTGGGCTTGGGTGGACGCCCACGCAGCTCCAGGTACAGCGGTAGCTGCTAGTGGTGTTTTCACACGACGCTTTGCGAGCTCTTGATTGAGGTATGAGTGTTGCCTCTCCAACAAGTCCTTGGACTACATGTCAACAAGCGATTTTTGCAATGTTACGGCTGATGTTACTTTCCCTTATCGTCAAACACTGCGGCTAAGAAGTACGTGCTGGATGAATTCATCTTTGAGTCCGGTACAACTTCTGCCTCAACAGGTCCTCCACTTACCGCCTTGTCACAAGAGTGCATGGTTGGCCTTGGGCACAGATCCGCCAAAGAGACAAGATGCGTGCTGGTCTAATCTTACTAGGAGAGGTTGCTGCATAGATGATTGTGGCCCTAAGCTAAGGCTGACTCTGATGCCAAGTGTAAACCTGGCGCGGTGTGCTAGCCTCAACCGGAGGGTGCAAGCATCAACCGGCAGCAATGGTGACCAAGGGGAGGCTGATTCACACCTTCCACTATATGCGGAAGTGTAAGATTGTCTTGGGGGGAGCACGGGAACACGTATGATGTAGTGGGAGTAAACTGTACTTGTTACGCAAGTGTCAACATACAAGGCTATACGTACATAGCGACACATCCTAGGCAACCCGAGGTTGATGAGCCGTGCACATCTATGTATAGGCCATCTTTGTAGCTTTCCAACGTACCAAGAAGCGCATTGTTTTGCGAAGGAACGGCCAAGATATGACTGTTTTTGTGAGCCACAGCAATTTGCCGCTGACAGCACCACTAGCGGCAGTGACGGCAACCCAAGGCGCCCTTATTTGGAAGTAGCACATCGGGGCGCCATTCCGAAGCACCCTTGGCCCTAAATGATCCTTGGTTCATTGAATAACCGTGCCCCAAGGCACGCTTCGGCCTCGTTGGGTCTACTGAGGGTTGAGCCCTGGTCCGTGAGAATGCATTCGCGTCTCCTGTTTGTTGAAAAGTTGCCCCTCCGCATGCCCAAGCGCGACACCGAGAGGCGTCGACAAGCCGCCAGAAAGAGGAAAATCGGCTTCAGCGGATCTAGAGGCTTGAGGATTGCTCGGATCCTAAAATGGATGATTGTCCCTTAAAGTAGAACGAAACGATAAATGTTCACTTTTCTGTTCACTTCACAATACAATTGTGTGTAAAACGTTTTGTGAGCTATGTGATTGATTATATACTGTAGAATCAGCAACAGAAACCACCGAAGAAAGCTTTGAGGGTAGGAGGCCATGATGGATGCAAAGGCACAATGAATTGTTCAGGTGGAACCACGAAATGTTGCTTAAAACTTTGACACCTTGTCAGAAAAATTAGACGCTCAGAGTGATCAAGGAAGAAGAAGACAGAAGCAAAAAAGTGAATGGAAGTAAGGAAAGATGACAGGAGTTGAAAGAAAAAATTCAGAGGATGGAGGATAGAAGACGGGAGATATAAGGTAGATTCTAGGATTTTGAGGCAGATGAGGGTATGCTGGAGATGTCTGCATATCCTTGTCAGGAGTTAGAGTTGACTCCTAACAGAGGTGAGCGAAGGAGCACAGTGATGGAGCAAAGAGCTGTAAGCTACAGTTGAAATAATGGCTTTTGAAGGATGAGCAGGCAAGGAATGGAAGAGCGGAGACACAGCAGTGAGGGCCACGGAACTAAACGCAAAAAGGATGAAGAAAACTGTTCTGGTTAACTTGAGGGAACCGACATCCTTCAGAATATGAAGTATAACAGGAAAAGAGAGGGGTACAACTGCTTCTTTCTGCTAGCCAGATGTGTTGCATTGTGGTGGCAGTTATTCAGGGAGGCTCATCTTTTGATTCACACTTTTGGCCGTCCATCCGTTACGAAGGTGGTTTGGTGGAAGACCTGAACCTTATTCATAGCTCAGATTATCCAAGGGATGGTATTGGTTTTCTTTCTTATGTTCTGACTGTGTAGTTGCTTTGCCATTTAAATACCTTGTATTATGCAATATGTTTCTTCTGTTTTTTTTCTTCTGATAGCCTTTCTCCTGCGTTTAAAAGGCATGCTTGGTGGGCAATCAAAACGTCCCTTGACAGAATAGTATCACCTTCTGGTCACATATGACCAATCACCTCATCTCTAAAACTGTGCATCAACAAGTGTATTGGGAAATGAACACATCAGTGAACATGGAATTCTCATAAAAACTAGTACATAGTACATATAATCCATATTATCTAACACCTTATACAAGGAATGTACATCTGGGCTCTAGTGACATGAATTGATGTTGATGATTTTTGAAAAATATTTGCAGGTAGGAATACAAATTTTCATACACCAACTGTTGATTGTATGATTTTAGGGTGATTAACATAACTCCTTCAGGTTGTATAGGCTCCACGGTGATGTGAGTTTCCTTTTTTGCGTACGCACCAAAACTTCACATGGGATCAGAGAATGAGGCCTACATTGCAAACAACAGCAGTAGTAATAGCTTCAAGTTTCATGAGGTACTCCACCTTTTTTGACATTGAATCCTTGCTCATGAAATTATTCACTGCTTTATCACTGATGTATGTGTCCAAAAATTTCTTTGTTTTTTGCTCCATAAGCGACTCCTTCACGAGAGCAATGCGATGTAACCCTTGACACGCGCTCCTACTTTGGTGACTCTTACACCATTCTTCATTTCTCCTCTTCTGTTTCAGAGCTAGACAAACAGACTGCCTCTGGTCCATTAGGAATTATTGTCTATGATATTACTTGTTGGTGGCTGGATTTTTACATGTATATGCTTTTCATGACTGTGAAAATTCATACCAGGTTATCACTCATGTGATTAGCTCAGACTCGGTGGAACATTGGAAGACAATACTTCAGGTGTGTAGTATATCAAGAGACGTATGTTTTTCTTTCAGCCACGGTATTAGAGCAAGGTGACAGGATAAGTACTGTCAGATGATAAGCAAGGAATGCTGAGGTGAGAAGTACGGAACGCTGTGTTTTATGCTCGTATTTTAAATTTTTAATTCAATCATGAGTTCTTCTGCAGAGGAGGATACACCAAAATTTAAACCATCTCAGGATGGAAACGCAAGCCAAAATGGTGTCGTTTTGAACCAGGGAAAAAGATTTTCAGTTCTTGATGTTTAACAGTTTACTGTCCATCACACACTAAAGCAGGAAACATCAATTTTGGATGTCCATAGCCAGTGATTTTCATGTCTACATGTTTGCTAAAATGTACAGATAATTTTCTGAATATCATTTTCATTTTGGCTGTTTTTGGACTTGGAGAGCTTCATTCCCGGTGATCGATGGAGGCTGAATATCAGGTTTGTGGCTAGTTTCCAATGATGGATTTGTTTTGAAAGTTGGATGTAATGAGCTTGCATAGGAAACTTTGTCGGTGCCTTCCTCCATGCATGTGCACAGCCAATGTAGTATACAAGCAGGAATCCAGAGTTTAAGGCAAAAGTGAAGGCCATGTGTTAGGATTTTTGAAGGAATTGTAGAGGCCGTGAGACTGTTGGAGAGAACAACAGGGGCAGGCGGAAGCTTTGGTGAAGCTAAGGAATGTAGATGTGCGGATGATGTCACAGGAAGCATGATGATAGCAAGCTGATAATGGAAGTGAAAGGAGTGGAAGTGACAAAGCGCCAAGCTGTTGCAGAGTAACTGGAGGCATTGAAAATGAGCTGGTTACAGCACCAATGGCATGGGCACGAGGACGATTGTGAGGCTGTAGCTCCAGAAGGGTGCGCTGATGACATTACTGGATGGTGGATGCAGTGGCAGACTCCATGGATGCTTGATGTTCTGAGGATGGCAACAGCTCTTGGGTCCAAGAAAGCCAGCGGGGCGAGCCACAGCATCCAGAGGTGGGCCGTGAGCGAGTTACAGCAAGCAAGAGTTGCACGTTGATTGACAGAAGTGTGGCCAAAGAGTTCATGAGCTTGGGCCCATCGCTTTGCAGGATTGACAATGAAATACTAAGTTACCACAGCTAGAATGGCGGGCAAGAGATGAGCACGAGGATGGCAGACAAGCAGAGGCCTTAGCCAAGTGGCAGGTGTTGGAAAACCGTGTGGTGGCGGTTCCAACGTGGCCTGATGGGTCTTCTACGTTCACGGCTACTTTTGTGCAGGTTTTGAGTCTAAGCGTGAGCTTTCTGGTCGCCTCACGCTACGTTTCTGGAAGTGGAAGACAGTTGCGAGACAGTCACGTTTGCGAAGGGAATAACGTAGTTTCTGAACATGGACATGATATGAACATTTGTAGGGCTAGTCATGAGATCTCCAACGCATCAAACCGTGCGTGATTCGGATCACCGTAGCTCCCGCTACATCACCCGAAGCGCAGCACCTCAAATCAGCCGCTCAGTCGGCGGCGCGCACCACGTCGCTCGCCGAGGCGCCCTCACACATCAAGGACCCATCAAAACGCCATTCCGGAGGCGCAGATGTCCCTACGCGCAGTGGCGGCGCCCCTCGCGCCTTTGGGGTCTGTTTCGATGAGTTAATCATCGAGTTTGGTGATGGGGATTGATGTGGGTCGAAACCTGTTCGCGGACCTCCAGTCGGAATTTTGACCAAGTCCCCGAGTAACAAACTGTACTATTGAGTTTCGGACTCCGAGCCAGGATTTTGGCTAAGTCCCTCAGTAA
>SZWC01001096.1:267089-285710 GCA_023375785.1 Penium margaritaceum | reverse complement strand
AAACTGCACTCCTGAAATCCGGCGGATCATCCACCGGACGCCTCGGCAGACCTTCCGGAGCAAAATCCCCAGATGGCATTTTGTTACTCGTTCCGGTCGATTATTCACCGGAAGTCGAACCGCGGCCGGCTCCCAGAACCGCCGCGCACACCCCAACTTTGGAAGCCCATATCTCCCTCCATACTAGTCCGATTCCGGTGAAACAACTTCCACCGGATTCAGCAACTCATCAACTTTCAGGGGCAATCCTCCATTTTAGGATTCGAGCAACCATCAAGTCGCCAGAACCGTCGACAAGGAATTTCCTTTCTCTGGCGGCTCGTCGGCGCCTCCCGGCGCCGCACTTGGGCATGCAGAGGGGCAAATCTACAACAGCAGGCTGAACACAAAGGAACGGATATGCCACAGCCTAAAGGTGGGCAGCCAGAGAGAGTGATCCATGAAAGGAATGATTGGTGAAAATATAGAAGGAAATCACATTGGCATGAAGTAACATCAATAGGACTGGTCTACACCACAACCGCACGCTAAGTTGGTTAGTAGGACCAGTGGCACCTTAGGCGTTCCACCACTATTGATGCTGCTGTCGTGTGGGGAGTCATGGCGTGAATCCGCACATGTTGGTGACCCTCATGATCGGAGGTAGTCGTTGTCGTTGTCGTCTTGTGTGTGCCAAACAACCCATTGGGGTTGTCGCCAGATGCTCCTGCTCCCAGTTCCCGCTGGTAGCCGTTGTGCCTGCCCGGCTCGATACTAGTTCGATTCCGGTGAAACAACTTCCACCGGATTCAGAAACTCATCAACTTTCAGGGGCAATCCTCCATTTTAGGATTCGAGCAATCATCGAGTCGTCAGATCCGTCGATAAGGAATTTCCTTTCTCTGGCGGCTCGTCGGCGCCTCCCGGCGCCGCACTTGGGCATGCAGAGGGGCAATTCTACAACATTCTGCCCCTTGCACCTGCCATGCCCGCTGCTCCTGCCTGCTCTCACTTATATTCTGCTGCGCTGTCCAGCCCATCATAGCTGGTCATCCCAAGTCCGGCCACGCTCAATGCGTGCCGGTCCACGGGTTGCGCTTTGGTCAAGGAATCCGCAAGCATGTTGTGCGTGCTGCAGTGTTGCAGCACCACCTGCCCCTTTTCAACCATGTCACGTGCGTAATGATAACGCACGTCAATGTGCTTCGTCCTCCTGTGCTGTGTCGGGTTATTGGTCAGTGAGATTGAGCCGGTGTTGTCCTCTTGCACCACCGTAGGCTCCTGCTGCGGCACGCCCAGCTCCCCCAGCAACCTGCGGAGCCACACCGCCTCCTTGACCGCCTCGGCCAGCGCGATGTAATCTGCTTCCACTGTGGAGGTAGCAATGCAGTCTTGCTTTCTGCTGCACCACGAGACCGCTGCACCAGCAAGGAAGAGCACGTAGCCGGATGTGGACTTCCGCTTGTCCACATCGCCAGCGTAGTCTGCATCCGTGTAGCAGACCAGACGCAAAGGGTCCGCCCGCCCCTTGCCGTCAAACCTCAAGCACGCATGCCGCGTTGCCCGCAGGTAGCGGAGGATGCGCTTGACCGCCTGCCAGTGTAGTGGCCCTGGATCGGCCACGTACCTGCTCACTTGGCCAACCGCGTAGGCCAGGTCCGGTCGAGTCGCCACCATGGCGTACATGAGACTGCCCACCGCCGATTGGTAGGGCACCCCTGCCATATCCTCCCGCTCTTCTTTTGCCTACGGCGCCATTGCCGCACTCAGTTCACAGGTCATGGAGACTGGACTGTCAACTGGTTTGCAGTCCTCCATGCCGTACCGCTTCAGTACCTCGGCCACATATTTGGCCTGTCCCAGCTCAAGTGTGCGTGCCCTCCGGTTCCGCGTAATGCTCACCCCGAGGTAGTACTCCAGCTCCCCCATGTCCGACATCTGGAATCTGCTGCTCAGCTGCTCTTTTAGCTGCTGTAGGCTTGGCAAATCCGTCGAGCACACGATCAAGTCGTCCACATAGAGTGCGACGATCTGATGGAGCTGTTTGTCGCACCGCACGTACACGCTGTGATCCGCCTCACAGCGCTTGAAGCCGATTTGTGCCATGAAGCTGTCCATCTGTTGGTATCAGCATCTAGGTAATTGTTTTATCCCGTACAAGGACTTCCGCAGCTTGCACATC
The DNA here is from genome assembly GCA_023375785.1 of Penium margaritaceum. Lineage (NCBI taxonomy): Eukaryota > Viridiplantae > Streptophyta > Zygnematophyceae > Desmidiales > Peniaceae > Penium > Penium margaritaceum. Next base: position 283,549 of record SZWC01001096.1, on the reverse strand, counting down.
TTGCCCTCCGGCGCCTCCACCCCCTCCGGCACCTCCATGTAGATCTCTTTGTCTATTATGCTGTTGAGGAAGGCCGTCTTTACGTCCATTTGGTGGAGCTCCATGTCCTTCGAGGCCGCCACCACAAGGATGCTTGTGAACTTGGCGACGGGAGCAAACGTCTCATCGTAGTGCTCCCCCTTACACTGTGCGTACCCTTTCGTCACCAGCCGCACCTTGTACTTGTCAACCACACCTTCCTTTGTGAACTTGGTCTTGAAGACCCACTTTGAGCCGATGACCTTGGCACCTTTCGGCTTGTCAACCAGCTCCCACGTATCATTTTCCGTGATGGACGCCAGCTCAGATTTGATGGCTGCGTCCCATTGATCCCTTTCAGGCCGCGCAAGCACCTCTCGCACGGTAGTCGGCTCCGTTGATGCAGCCAGCATGCACCGCGTCATGCCAATCCATTGACCTGTGCTTGCGTCGAAGTGCTTCCCCGCTTTTCGCTGCCTCCCGCTGCGGCGCGGTAGTTTTGGTGGCGCATCGTCGCTTTGCTGTGTTCCCTCCGACTCAACATGCTCTGGTTCATCATTGACCGGACGGCTCCCCGAGGATCTCTCCCGCTCCGGCGAAACATCGCCCGGACGGACGGCGCGTCCAGTGGATTTTCCACCAACGCCCGTTGCACACTCTGCCGGGAGTGCGCGCCTTGGCACCCTCCGTGCCTCATCCGCCGGATCCTTCCGGTGGATTTCCTCATCACCTTGATCGTCATCAGAGTCCTCCACTTCGGCTGCCACCGCTGGTGCACCGTTGTCCTCTGATGCCGCATCCTCAACTTCGGCGTTCGCCAGCTCCTTCTCGTAGTCAAGGAGCTGGAACCAGTCCTTCGTCTTTGGGAAGTCCACCACGCCCACTTTGTTGCTGCTGACGTAACTCTGCTGCTCGTCGAACTCGACGTCCCGGCTGTAGATTATCTCCTCCTTGCGCATGTCATAGAGCCGGTACGCCTTCTGCGCGCTCTCATAGCCAAGGAAGAGATATGACTTTGCCCGCGGTTCTAGCTTGCTGTCGCACCTCTGTGCAGCCTGCAGAACCGCGTGCACCTTGCACCCGAATACTTTCAGGTGTGCCATACTTGGCTTGCGCCCGCTCCAAACCTCCTGCGGCGTCTTCCAGCCGCTCTTCCCCTTCAGCACCGCTGTAGGAGTAAGGTTGATGGTGTAGCTCGCCGTACGGACATCTTTCGCCCAGAAGCTTCGCGGCAATTCCGCATCCACCAACATGGTCCGTACCATGTTCAGCTGCGTCTGGTTCGCCCGCTCCGCCACGCCATTTGACTGAGGCAAATACAGCGTCGTTTTGTTGCCATTTTATGCCCTGCTGCTTCATCCACCCGCTACAGCCCACGTACTCTCCACCGTTGTCGCTGCGTAGCGCTCTGACCTTCCGGTCAGTGTGCCTCTCCACCGCGGCGACGTACTCCTTCAGTCGGTCCAGGACCTCGCCTTTCCGCTTCATGAAGTACACGTGGAGTTTTCTGCTGTAGTCATCAATGAAGGTGACGAAGTAACGCGCGCCGCCATTTAATGCCGTCTTGAATGGTCCGCACACGTCACTGTGCATGACCTCCAGCAGGTCCGAGGCGCGACTCTCGTTCTCTTTGAACGGTTTGCGCCGAACCTTGCCCAAAATGAAAGGCTCGCACTTTTTGTCCACTACTGCATCCGTCGCCTCTTCCGCACCGTCGATGACGAGGCCGCGTACCAGCTCGCGCTTCGCCATCTCCTTCACGACTGCGGGTGAGGAATGCCCCAGTCGTCGGTGCCAGAGCTCCAGATCAGCTCCCCCTCCTTTGGCCAGGTTGACGGTGCGTTCCTGCGAGTCTGCCNGCCTTGCCCAAAATGCAAGGCTCGCACTTTTTGTGCACTGCTGCATCCGTCGCCTCTTCCGCACCGTCGATGACGAGGCCGCGTACCAGCTCGCGCTTCGCCATCTCCTTCACGACTGCGGGTGAGGAATGCCCCAGTCGTCGGTGCCAGAGCTCCAGATCAGCTCCCCCTCCTTTGGCCAGGTTGACGGTGCGTTCCTGCGAGTCTGCCAAATCTGTCACCGCGGGGATCACCTTGGTCTCCACAATGTAGAGCCCTCCCTCGCGCTTAGCATCCAGCACGGGCTCGCCGCCACCATCCTTCCGCACGACTGCCCCCTTTCTCCTGAAGAGCACCTCGTATCCCTTGTCTTTCAGGCGGCTGGCACTTAGGATGTCAGCCAAGCCAGGTACGTACTGCACGTTCTTGATCACGCGCTGCACCCGCTTCCCACAAACCACCATCTCCACGTCCACGTCTCCTTGGCCAGCCGCCGGCTCGACCATGTCGTTCGCGACCACCATGGACTTGCTGGACTTGGTGTAGTTGATGAACCCGATCCTCTCGACTTGGGTGTGCTCCTCGGCTCCGGAGTCAAGGCATCGCCGGTTAGCCTTCTTGAGGTAGTGATTCTGAGTGCCTTCTTGCCTTTGGCGTCCTTGCCGCCGGCCTTTGCCTCCTCAGTGCACTCACGGGCCCAGTGACCCTCCTTGCCGCAGTTGCGGCACGCACCATTCTTGGCGTCCTTCTTGCCGCCGCCATGTCCGCCACCTCCCTTGCCCCCACTTCCGCCACCACGCGTTTTGGTGACCATGGCCGATGAGGAAGACGAGGACTCCCCGCAGCTCCGTCGCTGCACCTCGTTGCGGATGTACTCTGCGACCGCGCCATAGGTGAGCTTGTCTTCTGTCCATCCTCCCAAGACGCTGATGAGAGGGCTCCAACTGTCAGGAAGGGCCATGAGGAGGGCCATCGCCTGCAACTGCGTGTCGATCTTCCACCCCACATAGTTGCACTGTGAGGCGAGCGACTCGATCTCCTGTATGGCGGAGATGACATCATCTCCTTCCTCGATTCTCACTGTCAAGAGTCGCTTCATTGCGAAGAATTTGTTCACCAGCGACTTGGATTGATGAATGGTGCAGAGTTTTTGGCAAGCCTCGGCTGCCAGCTTGCAGCCCTGGAAGTAGCCCCACTGCGACTCAGCCGTCCCGGACACCAGCAGCATGAGTGCCTCCGTGCTCTTCTTTGCGAAGGCCTCCTTCTAGGCTTCCGTCGCTGTCGCATTGTCGAGGACTTCGGTTCCCTGCATGACCTGCAGCACACCCTTATGCGCGAAGTCGATCTCGAAGTGCCACCTCCATAGCCCAAAGCCAGGGCCGCCCGCATACTTCTGGATGGCGTGCGTCTCCTTCTGCGCCATCGCGAAGTCTTCCAGTTCGGGACCTCAGAGTTTGACGACGACGTCGTCCCCGACGACAATCCCGTCCGTCGCGGAAGCCGTGAACGATGTGGAGTCCGGTCAGGGCCGTGGGCCCATAACCCTTTGTTGGAAAACCGTGTGGTGGCGGTTCCAACGTGGCCTGACGGGTCTTCTACGTTCACGGCTACTTTTGTGCAGGTTCTGAGTCGAAGCGTGAGCTTTCTGGTCGCCTCACGCTATGTTTCTGGAAGTGGAAGACAGTTGCGAGACAGTCACGTTTGCGAAGGGAATAACGTGATTTATGCATTAGTTTTTTAACATGAACATGATATGAACATTTTTAGGGCTACTCATGAGCTCTCCATCGCACCAAACTGTGTGTGATTCGGATCACCGTAGCTCCCGCTACATCACCCGAAGCGCAGCACCTCAAATCAGCCGCTCAGTCGGCGGCGCGCACCACGTCGCTCGCCGAGGCGCCCTCACACATCAAGGACCCATCAAAATGCCATTCCGGAGGCGCAGATGTCCCTACGCGTAGTGGCGGCGCCCCTCACGCCTTTGGGGTCTGTTTCGATGAGTTAATCATCGAGTTTGGTGATGGGGATTGATGTGGGTCGAAACCTGTTCGCGGACCTCCAGTCGGAATTTTGACCAAGTCCCCGAGTAACAAACCGTAGTATTGAGTTTCGGACTCCGAGCCAGGATTTTGGCTAAGTCCCTCAGTAAGAAACTGCACTCCTGAAATCCGGCGGATCATCCACCGGACGCCTCGGCAGACCTTCCGGAGCAAAATCCCCAGATGGCATTTTGTTACTCGTTCTGGTCGATTATTCACCGGAAGTCGAACCGCGGCCGGCTCCCAGAACCGCCGCGCACACCCCAAGTTTGGAATCCCATATCTCCCTCGATACTAGTTCGATTCCGGTGAAACAACTTCCACCGGATTCAGCAACTCATCAACTTTCAGGGGCAATCCTCCATTTTAGGATTCGAGCAACCATCGAGTCGCCAGAACCGTCGACAAGGAATTTCCTTTCTCTGGCGGCTCGTCGGCGCCTCCCGGCGCCGCAGTTGGGCATGCAGAGGGACAAATCTACAACAGCAGGCTGAACACAAAGGAACGGATATGCCACAGCCTAAAGGTGGGCAGCCAGAGAGAGTGATCCATGAAAGGAATGATTGGTGAAAATATAGAAGGAAATCACATTGGCATGAAGTAACATCAGTAGGACTGGTCTACACTACAACCGCACGCTAAGTTGGTTTGTAGGACCAGTGGCACCTTAGGCGTTCCACCACTATTGATGCTGCTGTCGTGTGGGGAGTCATGGCGTGAATCCGCACATGTTGGTGACCCTCATGATCGGAGGTAGTCGTTGTCGTTGTCGTCTTGTGTGTGCCAAACAACCCATTGGGGTTGTCGCCAGATGCTCCTGCTGCCAGTTCCCGCTGGTAGCCGTTGTGCCTGCCCGGCTGGCTGTTGAGCACCGTCATCCGCCAGGTCTGCTGGCCCTGTTGGAGCTCGGACCTGATCTGGGGAATGTGGATTTTCTTCTCGGGAAATTCAGTAGTTTCTTCCCAAGGAGTACCTTCTGCACCTCGGGGAATTCGGGATATAATTCTGACACCATGAGAACAAGTGAAAATCAAGAGAAACTGGCAAAGGCAAAAGACGAGCAGCAAACAAAGAGGGGCCCAAAAATTACCGCACAGAAAGAGACCAAAAAATGGATGTCACGAGAAGTCAGGAAGGAGCCTATCAAAAAGGGACCAGTGAAGGGAAGAAAACACCTATCACAAGAATCTCATCTAGCAGAAAATTTTCAAGAAAGGGTGAGAATCCAACCAGAAGGACAAGGAAAGAAGGAAAAAAGGAAATAGCTGCAAGGGAGATTGAAAATGTGAAAAAAAGGGTTGGGTTCCCACTAGCATGGCCAAAGGATGCGCTCGAAGGGTACTCTGGTGAGCAACCTGTAAACTTCAGAAAGCTTTTACAAGTAGTTCATCAGAGTGCAATTTCCAAAGCCCATCAAAAGCTACTTGTACCTCCCCTTGTGTAGCTGTCACATCCAAAGCTTTGTCTGAGCCTTCATTTTGGCAAAGCTATGACGCTACCTTCTTTCAACAACCTCAACTCAGGAGTTCAATAAGAGGAAAAAAGATAGTTATTGTTCTCAATTAAGGGCACGTGGCTACTATCAGAATTTTCTGCATGCTCTCCCCCACAGGTTAAACACTCTTAATGAACCAAAACAACTATGAGCACTCACTCGCATGTTGGAAACTACTACAGGAAGAACCTTGCTGATGAAGACTACTCTGAACCTGTGTTTAGGTAATATTCTCTGACACCACTCTGCGTTTTTGAGACCAATGCATCCCAATGTGTTCAGCGCAGAGGTTTTTCTGGCGTGGAGACTTCAAAATCAAGATTGAACCTAGTGCACTCTAGGCTAAGTTTTAGCTGGTTCATTGCTATTAGTTGTGTGCTGACATCAATTGGTTTCTCGCGATCTGAAACCATCGCCTGGTCTTTCCTGCCATGCCCTCCAGTAATTCTTTCTCATGGCAGTGATAAAGGCCATCTGGCCTAAACACTTATGCCTACCTTAAGTTTCATTGTTCAGACCTCAACTCAGATTTCTCTTATTGTTTCCGCCATCCTCCACACTGAGGTGCCCTCCCCCATATGGAGTCTACTACGTCCAATGTCATGGGGATTGCCATGGTCTCTACAATGTACAGACCGCCCTAGCATTTTTACGCCCCAAGTATTATGCTCCCTGGAACTGTGGTCCGTTTTTCATCGACATAAGCATTCTTGGCAGTAGTTCACAGCCACCTCTATGCGCCAATCATTATGACACAAAATCTTGATGTGCCATTTGCCCAAAACGAGTAGCCAAGCCAGGAGGTCACAATAGCATTCAGTGAATCACTGCGATTACGGCTGCCGGTGTACTCCTTGGACATGCAGTGGGTGTTTCATCCAGATAGCCATACCTAGCATTAGTGTACGACTACCTCTGTGCACCAAATTTTACAACACGCAGTTCTGATGAGCCATTTTCTTTAATGGAATTCCGGAGCATGGAGGTTACATGAACAATGGGTGCATGGCCATGCTCACAGCTGCCAACGCACTCTCTGGACCTGGGTTGGGTCTTTCTTCCAGATAATGATATCTGGAAGTAATGCACGCCTACCTCTATGGGCCAAATTTGACAACACACAAGCCTGATGCGCCATTTGCCTGAACAGAGTTCGCAGCAGGGGGGTTGCACGAGTACAGGATGCGTGACTGCACTCACTGTTGAAAAAATCTTCCAACTTGCGATGGGTGTTTCATCCAGAGAATCATACAAGGCATTAGTGCACGGCTACCTCTATGCACCCATTTTTTAACATGGAGTACAACTTTGGATGTTCCATTTGCACAGATGGAATTCCAGAGTGGAAGGGTTATACAAGAATTAGGTGTGTGGCTGGATTAAGAGCTCCTTGGATACTGTCTGGACATGCAGTGGATATTTCATCCAGATTTTGATACCTGGGAATAGTGTAGAGCGACCTCTATGTAAAAAACGTTATGAATTGTGATTTTGGTGTGCTATTTTCCCGAAACAAATTCTGGAGCAGGGGGGTTACATGAGCAATGGATGCATGGCTATGCTCATGGCTGCCGACACACTCTGTCAACTTGGGGTCGGTGTTTCATCTAGATAATCATGCCTAATAGTACAGCACGGCTACATCTAGGGTCCAAATTTTATGACACGTAATTCTGGTTGATGTGGATTTTTCCTAAATGGGATTCGGGGACGGCAGGATAGCATGAGCACTGGATGTGTGGCTGCGTTCACTGCCGCCAGAGCACTCTCTCAATTTGCGGTGGGTTTTCATGAAGGTAATCATACCTAAAGTTTTGCATGGCTACTTTTAAACACTGAACATTATTCTCTTCATATTCCTTTCCCTCTCTTCAACCTATCTTCCTCATCCCCCTAGCATTCCTCTGGCCCCTCCTGGTCCTCATCCTCTGTCATCTTTGTCATCCTCTTCCTCCTCCACATCCTCCTCGTCCTCGTCCTCGTCCTCATCCTCTTCCTCCTCCTTGTCCTTGTCTTCATCCTCCTACTCCTCCTCCTCCTCCTCCTCCTCCTCCTCCTCCTCCTCTTTCTCCTCATACTGGTGCTCCTCCTCCTCCTACTCCTCCTCCTCCGCATCCACCACTACAACCACCATCACCTCCACCTCCACCTACTCCTCCTTCCTCCTCCTCCTCCTCTTCCTCCTCCTCCTCCTCCACCTCCTCCTCCTCCTCCTTGCCCTCAGCCTCTTCCTCCTCATATTCTTTGTTGTTTTCCTCCTCCTTCTCCCTCTCTTCCTCTTCTTTCTTTGCACCAACTTCCACCAGTTCTAAACTGGGTTTCTTGGACAGCAGCATGGCTCGCATCCCCCCTTCCTGTTGGCTCTAGTGGGTGTAGAGACACCCTCAAGGATGCCTAGCTCTCACTGGATCACGCTACCAAGGTTTGGGGCAGCCAAGGGACACCAATGGTGAAGAGTGTGGAGCACAAGGATCACGGATGTGAGTGGGCAGAACACGTCGCATTCAGTAGAACTGAATCGAAACACGATTTTGTTACTTAGCATAGTGAGATTACATCAGATCCTTATAGCCTGTGATCTAAGCTTTCCAACGCATCCAAGCACGCCCAAAACGGAGCAGTAGAGTCCCTGCTACGGCCGTCGAAGTAACCCTTGGTGGAGCCGCCCACCTGGTCTTGCACTCTAGGCAACGGGAGGCGCTTCGACGATGACCCGTCGAAGCGCCTTTCCTCTCCCAGAAGTCAAGGAGAAGTTCATCCTGGTCAAGGAGGTCCTTATGGTCACCTCATTCATGCCCCGGGTGCATTTGCAGGCCATTAGGAATGAACTCGGATCCCTGGCGGTGGAATATCCCGCCACCCATGGCGGGTACCAGATTCCACCCACCCAACACCCGTTTTTCGGGCTAGGCTAACTTTCTGAATACTCACTCAAATCGAGCGATTCAAAGCTCGATCCTGCATGGAAAAATCCAAGGAATCCAAATCTAGAGTCAGATCATGTGTTCGACTACTCCTCAGTGGTCGAACCAGGGAGTACACTCAACGGCACACATGGCAAGGGGCACACCATGTCAACAATCTCCCCCTTGCACCGCAGCCTTGATGCCCTGTCCTTGGAACCTGTAGCATTTTAAACTTCACAGTGCAGACCGAGCTCCATGTTGCTTGCGTCGTGCCTTTCCTTGGGCTGTGCCTTGGTCATGGCATCGGCGAGCATGCGTTTAGTACCAAAATGCACAATAGCCGCATCTCCCTTCGCCACCAAGTCCCGCGCGTAGTGATGACAGATCTCGATGTGCTTGGTCCTCCTGTGCAGCAGTGGATTCTGGGTCAGGCTGATGGCACTCATGTTGTCAACGTTGAGTACCGTCGGCTTCCTTTGCGGTACGCCGATCTCCTTTAGCATCAGCCTCAGCCACACCGCCTCCTTTGCGGCTTCCGCGAGCGCGATGTACTCCGCTTCGGTGCTGGACAACGCCACGCAATCCTGCTTCCTGCTTGCCCATGAAACTGCCGCACCACCAAGCACAAACACGTACCCCGACGTTGATTTTCTGTCATCCACATCACCAGCCCAGTCGACATCCGAGTAGCCGACCAACTCGAGGGAGTCGTCACGCGCTCCCCCTCCCAACACGAGCCACGACTGTTTTATCGCCTTAAGATAGCGGAGGATCCGCTTCACCTCTTGCCAATGCAGCGGCCCGGGGTCAGCAACGTAACGGCTCACTTGGCCCTCCGCGAAGGCCAGGTCGGGTCGCGTTGCCACCATGGCGTACATGATGCTCCCCACTGCGGACTGGTATGGCACACCAGCCATCTCCTCCTTCTCCTCGTCCGTGCTTGGGCCCATGCTCGAGCTTAGCTCACACGTGGTGGTCATGGGTGTGCCGATGGGGTTGCACTCCTCCATGTTGTAGCGGCAGATTACCTCTTGCACATACTTTGCCTGTCCCATCTCGAGCGTGCGTGCCTTGCGGTCCCTCTTGATGGCGACGCCGAGGCAGTACTCGAGCTCGCCCATGTCGGTCATTTTGAACCGACCGCCCAGCTGCCGCTTTAGGTTCACCAACTCCTCCATGTCCGACGACACGAGGATGAGATTGTCCACGTAGAGTGCCACGATCTGGTGCAACCCCGGCTGCTTCCGCACGTACACGCTGTGATCCACCTCGCAGCGCTTGAAGCCAAGCTCGACCATGAAGCCGTCCATTTTCAGGTACCACATGAGTGGCGCTTGCTTCAGCCCATAGAGCGCCTTGCGAAGCCGGAAAACCTTCCCCGGCGGTGCGTCCACACCCTCCGGCACCTCCATGTAGACTTCCTTGTCCAGGTCGCCGTTGAGGAACGCATTTTTCACGTCCATTTGGTGGACTTTGTAATCACGCACCGCCGCCACCGAGAGGATGGAACGAATGGAGGCGAACTTCGCCACCGGCGCGAAGGTTTCATCGTAGTGTTCACCCTTTCGCTGGGCGTACTCCTTCGCGACCAGCCGCGCCTTGTACCACTCCACCTTCCCCTCCTTGGTGAGCTTCTTCTTGAAGATCCACTTGGAGCCGATGATTTTTGCGCCCTCCGGCCTGTCAATCAGTTGCCAAGTGCCATTCTCTTCATGGGAGGCGAGCTCAGATTTTATAGCTCCCTCCCACTCAGCCCCATCCTTCCGCTGCAACGCCTCCTTGACGGTTTCAGGCTCCTCTTGCGCAAAGAACGCTCGAGCGAGTCCAGTCCAGATGCCCTTTCCAGCATCGTACCTCTTTGCCGTCCTCCTTGCGCGTTCGCTTCTCCGGGGCTGCTGCTGTTGAGGCTGCTGCTGCTGCTGCCGTTGTTGCTACTGCTGCCCCCTCGCGGTGCCACTCGCACCGCTGGCCTTCTCCCCCTCTCTTGGGGACCGTGGAGATGCGGGCTCACTCCCCGCCTCCTCGTTCAGCTCCACTGCTGCCGGCGCTTCAGACTCGTTGTCTGACACGGCTGAATGCAAATCAGCTGCTCTCACATTGCCCGGATGGTTTTCGCCGGCTGGAGCCGATGGGACGTCACCCTCTTTTGTGTCCTCCGGTGTCTCCCCCTCAAGGAGTGGCAGCCACTCCCCACGCTTGGAGAGACCCGCGTCCTTGTCTGTCCAACGGCTGGCCTCGTCGAACGTGACGTCGTGACTCTTCACGATCTGCTGCCTCCGCGGGTCGAAGAGCCGGTACGCCTTGCTCCCGCTCTCGTACCCGACGAAGATGCACCGNTGGAGCCGATGGGACGTCACCCTCTTTTGCGTCCTCCGGCGTCTCCCCCTCGAGGAGTGGCAGCCACTCCCCCCGCTTGGAGAGACCCGCATCCTTGTCCGTCCAACGACTCTCCTCGTCAAACGTGACGTCGTGACTCTTCACGATCTGCTGCCTCCGCGGGTCGAAGAGCCGGTACGCCTTGCTCCCGCTCTCGTACCCGACGAAGATGCACCGGCGAGTCCGTGGGTCCAGCTTGCCCCGCCCCTCCCGTGCCTGCACAACAGCATGTGTAACACAACCAAACGTGCGGAGGTGTGCCACAGTTGGCTTCCTCCCGCTCCACACTTCTTGTGGCGTCTTCCACACCTTGGACTCCGTGTCTTTTAGCGGCTTTGTCGGCGTCAGGTTCATGATGTACGCCGCTGTCCGTGCCGCCTCGCCCCAGTACCGTTGCGCGAGGCCGGCATCACTCAACATGGACCGGACCATGTTGAGGATGGTGCGGTTGGCCCTCTCGGCGACGCCGTTCTGCTGCGGAGAATGTGGCGTTGTTTTTTGTCACGCGATCCCCTTGCTCTTCATCCATGCCGAGCAGCCCTCGTACTCGCCGCCGTTGCCGCTCCGGAACGCCTTCACCTTCAACTCCGTTTGGCGCTCCACGGCCGCCACAAACTCCTGCATACAAGTCAGGATATCACTCTTCCTCTTGATGATATAGAGGTAGAGCTTGCGACTGTGGTCGTCGATGAAGGTGACAAAATAGCAAGCCCCACCAATGGAGGGCTCAAACGGTCCGCACACATTCGTGTGCACCACCTCCAACTTCGCCGATGTACGCGTTCCTTTGCCATCAAATGGCTGCCGTGTCGCCTTGCCGACCACGCACGGCTCGCACACGGCATTCTTGGCTGTGTCGAGGCTCTTGACCTCAAGGCCCCGCACCACTTCCTTCTTTGCCATGTCCCTCACAGTTGAGGGAGCGATGTGACATAGGCGGCGGTGCCATAGGTCCAGATTTCCTTCATCCTTTGTCACGAGGTTGACGGCATCAGTCCTTACCGCATCGACAAGGACCTTGGTGCGAAGAAGGTACAGGTCCTCCTCCCTCTTGCCACGCGCAATCACCTCGCCGTCTCCCTCCTTCCGGATGATAGCCTCCTTCTTGTTGAAGAGCACCTCGAGCCCCTTGTCGGTAAGGCAACTCACTGACAGCAGGTTTGCCCCAAAGTTGGGCATGTGGAGCACGTCGTAGATGGTACACGGAATGACTTTCCCGTTCACCACCGGCACGATGCGTACATTGCCTTCACCCGCGGCCAACTCCGTTTTGCCGTTGGCCACTGTCATGCGCCGCTCGGTGGCGCCGTAGGTGACGAATGCCGCCCGGTTGCATTGTGTGTGGAGGCCTGATCCGGAGTCGATCACAGTGACTTCCGGATCTGTCAAGTCGGTAGACTCCCTTGCCATCATGGCTTGGGTGTCCTTCTTCCCGCCCTTCCTGGGCTGGTCCGACTTCTTGTTGGGGCAGTTGCGTGCATAGTGGCCCTGTTTGCCACAGTTGTAACACTCCCCCTTGTTGTCACCTCTCTTGGTACCCTGGTTAGCACCCTTCCCCTTCTTGCCTCTCCCTCCAGTTTGAGGGCGGACGGCATAGGCTGAACTTGATGTTGCCCCGCTCTCTCTCCCACCACGCCGCATCCATTCGTTGCGGACGTACTCAGCCACCTTCGGGTACTTCAGCTCATCGGCGGACCAGCCGCCTACGACGGTGATCATGGGACTCCAACTGTCCGGCAAGGCCAGGAGGAGGATCATGGCTTGCAGCTGAGGGTCGACCTTCCATCCGGTGGCTACGCACTCGGTAGTGAGGGACTCAATCTGCTGCAGGATCTCCATGATGTTGTCGCCTTTGTTGGCTCGGAGGGTGACGAGCCTCTTGAAGACGAAGAGCTGGTTAGCAAGATTGGTGGACTGGTAGATGGTGCAGAGTTTCTTCCAGGCCTCTGCGGCCTCCGTGCATCCTTGAATGAGGGAGCGCTGCGTTGGAGTAAGCGCATACACCAACAAAGTAAGCGCCTTCTTGTTGCGCTTCTTGTACGCTTCCACTTCCTCCGGCGTCGCGGTATCCGGAGGGGCAGTTTCTTCAACCTTGACCAGCTCAAGCAGGCCCTTGTCATCAAGGAAGACCTCAAACTCCCACCTCCAAAGGTGGAAGCCAAGCCCGTCAAACTTGGAGACGCCGATGCTCTCTTGCTCGGTCGGTGCCATGGCGCGCGGCGGTAGCGTGAACGTTGTAGAGCTAGGGTCCCTCTAGGCACGTGGGCCCATAACCCTTTGTTGGCTCTAGTGGGTGTGGAGACACCCTCAAGGATGCCTAGCTCTCACTGGATCACGCTACCAAGGTTTGGGGCAGCCAAGGGACACCAATGGTGAAGAGTGTGGAGCACAAGGATCACGGATGTGAGTGGGCAGAACACGTCGTATTCAGTAGAACTGAATCGAAACACGATTTTGTTACTTAACATAGTGAGATTACATCAGATCCTTATAGCCTGTGATCTAAGCTTTCCAACGCATCCAAGTACGCCCAAAACGGAGCAGTAGAGCCCCTGCTACGGCCGTCGAAGTAACCCTTGGTGGAGCCGTCCACCTGGTCTTGCACTCTAGGCAACGGGAGGCGCTTCGACGATGACCCGTCGAAGCGCCTTTCCTCACCCAGAAGTCAAGGAGAAGTTCATCCTGGTCAAGGAGGTCCTTATGGTCACCTCATTCATGCCCCGGGTGCATTTGGAGGCCATTAGGAATGAACTCGGATCCCTGGCGGTGGAATATCCCGCCACCCATGGCGGGTACCAGATTCCACCCACCCAACACCCGTTTTTCGGGCTAGGCTAACTTTCTGAATACTCACTCAAATCGAGCGATTCAAAGCTCGATCCTGCATGGAAAAATCCAAGGAATTCAAATCTAGAGTCAGATCAGGTGTTCGACTACTCCTCAGTGGTCGAACCAGGGAGTACACTCAACGGCACTCATGGCAAGGGGTACACCATGTCAACACTTCCCTCCACTGCTCTCCCTCCTTCCTTGATCCACCGTCCTCCAGCTCCTCCTCCTCCTCCTCCTCCTTGTCCCCCTCCTCCTCCTCCTCCTCCTCCTCCTCCTCCTCGTCCTCGTCCTCATCCTCGTCCTCGTCCTCGTCCTCGTCCTCGTCCCCATCCTCCTCCTTCTCCTCTTCCTCCTCTTTTTCCTCCTCCTTCTCCTCTGCCTCCTCCCCGTCCTCCTCTTTTCCTCCTGCCCTTTTGCACTCTTGCCGTGTACCTTCCACTCACCTCCGTCTACCTCGATCTGTTTGTGTTGGGGTTGTCCCCACCTACCTTCCTTGTTTTGTGTTACGAGTGATGCAGGGTCGCATTCTTGGGCTTGTGGATTTCGACTGGGGTTGGAGCAAGGTAACCTCTTTTGTATCCCCTCGCCTCGCCTCTCACGCTGTCACAGCTCTCTACTGCCTTCCTCTTCCTATCTGCCCTGCCCTCCCTCACCACCACCTGTTCCGCTCTCCCACCCTCCCACCCTCCCACCCTCCCTCTCCCAATCTTCCTCCTCACCCCTCCCTCCCCCAATCTTCCTCACCCCTCTCTCCCTCCTTCCCTCCCTCGACCACTCCCCCTTCGTCCCTCTTCTCCCTGCATCTCTCCCTTCCTTCCCCTCTCCCTCCCTCCCTCCCTCCCTCCCTCCCTCCCTCCCCCTCCCCCTTTCATCCATGTCCAGACAGCCGAGAACATGGGTCCAGAAAGCCGAGAACATGGGTCCAGACAGCCGCGAACAGGAAGAATCAGGTGGAATGGAATTGGGCTCATCGAGAAATCTGCAGTGCAGGCACAGAGGCTATTGGGTCACCCCGTTTGGGTGTTGACTTTCCGAGTTTGAGAATGGGGTGGGGGGTCATCAGAGACATCATGCCAAATATTCGTTGCCAAGGTGTGGCTTGCACGCACGCATGGATGGACATCACGCACACGCATTGTGTCCTGATTTCATCCACTTGTTTGCTTGCGACGCTCTACAGTCCGAGTTTGAGTGCAGAGAAACTCGGACTGGAGTCCAATCAAACTCGACCCGACTCGACAGCCAGTGGCCATACCCGGACTGGAGTTCACTCGAGTTCGGACTTGGCGAGCTCGAGTTGAACTCAGACGGTTGAGTCCGAATCGAGTCGAGTTCCAAAAATGAACTCAAGTTTGCTGGTACCATACCATCCTTAAGGTGGTGCAGCCCCCCCCCCCACCTATCTGCCTTCCCTTTCTGGTGACTGGCTGTGGCTCAGCATGACTAACGTGACGCAAGCAAAAACAAACCTTGCAGCGCTACCATTGTGCTGTGGTGGACATCGCAAGCAAGCTGCTTTGATTTGCAATGAAACATGTAAGCTCATTGTGTGGACCCCTTGGGTGGGTCGGACGCTGACCTGTCATCGTCTCTGGAGAAGAAGGGAAGGACCATTGTGCAACTCCTCCCCCGCCTCCTTTTCCATCCCATTGCACTTTCAACTCCATTCTCAGAACATCTTCCTTTCTGCTTGGGTGTGTGTGTGCCGCGGTGCTTGTCCTGGCGTATGGTACGTGGTGTTGCTGTGTTGTGTGCGTGTGTGTGATGTGTGTTGGCAGGATCCGGATAGTCCCAAGCACCACTCCTGCTTCACCAAGGTACGTGCACCTCCTTGATAGAACACGGCGATGCCGTGTTTTATGCCCTCGTCCTCGTCGCCTCCTTCCCATTTTCTTCAATATCCTCCCTTCCTCCTTTCTTCTACCTCGTCCCCGGTCTAATCCTACTCCTTGTCCTCATCCTTGTTGTCGTCTTTTCTTCCTCATCCTCCTCATCCTCGACCTCCTCTTCTTCCCTCGTTGTCATCCTTGTCGTCCTCATCCATGTCCTGCTCCTCGTCATTGTCGTTGTCATCGTCGCCGCTGCTGCCACCGACGCCATTGCCGTCACCATCGCTGCCGCCACCGCCGCCGCTGCTGTTGCCGTCGTCGCCGTTGTCATTGTCGTCGTTATCATCATCATTATCATCGTCGTCGTAGTCTTCGTCGTTGTCGTCATCGTCGTTGTCGCCGTCGTCGTCGTCGTCGTCGTTGTCATCGTGGTGGTCGTCATCGTTGTCATCCTCGTCCTCGTCGGCATCGGTCATTGCGTTGTCTTCGCTGTCGTCGTCGTCATCGTCGTCGTCGTCGGCATCGTCGTCGTCGTCGTTCTCGTCACCGTCATCGTCGTCGTCATCGTCGTCATCGTCGTCGTCATCGGAGCCGCCGCCGTCGTCGTTGTCGTTGTCGTCGCCCCCGCCGCCGCCTTCCTCCTCCTCCTCCTTCTCCTCCTCCTCCTCCTCCTCCTCCTCCTCCTCTGCCTCTTCCTCCACCTCCTCCTCCTCGTCCTCCTCCGCACCCTCCTCTCCCATTTTCCCATGCCATGTGGACAAGTGAGTCGCACATTCTGTACAATCTCCCGGTTTGACTACATGACACCGCTCATAATGTTGCTGCCGCTGCTGCTGTTGTTGCTGCTGCCTCTGCCTGTACTCCAGGACACAATCCTGGCTGCGGTGTACGAGAACAGGGCGGACGTGCGCGAGCACCTGCGCAGCAACGGCGTGGGCGTGGTGGCAGCGTGGGACCAGTACGTGGACTTTGTGCGCACCAGCGACTACTTCCACTCCGCGCACACCAAGACCATCGCGTGCAGCAACCAGTTTGAAATCATCCATGACCTCCTCTTCCTCGTGAGTGGCCTGTGATGCCCTGTGGTGGAAGTGAGTGGCCTGTGGTGGAAGTGAGTGGCCTGT
>SZWC01001096.1:234825-266010 GCA_023375785.1 Penium margaritaceum | reverse complement strand
CCTCTCCTCTCCTCTCCTCTCCTCTCCTCTCCTCTCCTCTCCTCTTCTCTTCTATGCTCTACAGGCAGTAGCGGAGCACTGCGCCAGCACGTCAACCAGAGAGTATGGGCCTATCGGCGGTGTGAAGCTCAAGGTCAGCAAGGACTACGGTGCCACGTTTTTTGATGCGTGCTTTCCCGAGCCACTGGTTGAGAGGGGCTACAGCGTCGTACACGCCAACCAGGACACCGCCTTCATCAACGTAGACTATGCGCAGGTGTGACCGTGTGTGCGTGCGTGCGTGTGTGTGTATGTGGGCGGGCGGGCGGGCGTGTGGGCAGGCTGGCAGGCGGGCTGGCAGACGGGCCGGCGGGTGGGCGGGCGGGTGTTTGCACAGCGTTCTGAAGTGTGCGATGCGTGTCACGCTGGCGTGCCACGTTCAGACACCCCATGCCATGGCCACCGCACACGCACTGTTTCTCTCCCTGCAGTCCCTTACTTGTTGTCACGTGCCAAGCGCATGCCCCTCATTTCTCTTGCTGCCCTGTGCCACCGCCGTCCATGCCACACTTCCCTACGTTTTCGCTTGTGAACGTCTCTCTTAACTGTCGGACCTTTGATCCGCATTGAACCGTTCTAGCCAGAGTTTGGACCGTAGCACTCGGCCCATCTTCATCCCCTCCCTGACACAACCCAGCCCTTCCTGCCCCGCCCAGGGTCATGTTCTCCCATCCGCCCCTCAACTTTGTGGCGTTGTGTTGCACTTTGCGTGTGGTGCGTTTTGTCCTGCACTGCGTTGTGCGTGAGTTGGGTTGCATCATGACGATGCATTCCGCATGAGCCACCATGTTCGCTTGAATGCGCGCACATTCAAGCGGACATGAGCATGAGCCACCATGCAAACGCATGGAAGTGGGTGATACACCTGCTGCACGCACATGCATGCACACCCACACACCGTCTCATCTCCACCTCCAGCCAAGGACACGGAATCTAGTCGCAAGGATGGTGGCGGAGCGCGCAACGGAATGGAACACAACACTGTGTTGTCAACACAACACAACACAACACAACACAACACAACACAACACACCACAACACCACACCACACAACACAACACAACACAGCACAACACAACACAACACCAGAAAACACCAGACAAGACAAGATATTTTGTGTGGGTGTATAGGCGTAGCCGACGATACACGTTGTGAGGTGTGCGTCACGGTTTTGTGCGAGTGTTTTCTCTGCTTCATCTCACCTGCAGCATTGCATGAGCTGTACAGTTGTAACATTGCAACATGCTGTCGCACATGTGCGCCAGTGTATGCCACACACGCGCATGCACGCACGAACGCACGCACGCATGCATGCACGCATGCACTCACGCACGCACGCTTGCATGCGGTTTCAAACACAGGGCTCGCGCATGTCACTGTTTGGCGATCTGTTGGTGTCCGACGTCTCATTCACCTTCTTCTCGATGTCCATGCACCGCAACGGCCGCTCCATCACCGGCGCCGTCGACTTCGCCACTGTGTAGGTGGGTGGGGGCTTGTGCAAGTGATTGTGCGCGCGTGCGTGGTTCACCGCTCCTCTTGATTCTGCTTGGCTGTGTGTCTGCTTGGCTGTGTGTCTGCTTGGCTGTGTGTCTGCTTGACTGTGTGTCTGCTTGACTGCTCACAGTGTGTGGGAAGATGCTTGCTCCCTAGTTGAAAGTTTTCAAGGCTCTTGAACTCAGCCAGGCAGCAGCTCGTCAAACACAGCCAGTCATGTTTCTCAACGACACCCTGCGTCAATCTGTGTGTATTTCGGTCGATGAGGCGTGCCGTCGTGTCGTGTCAATCTGCACTGCAATGTTCACACACGTTGTTTATAGGAATGTTGCATTGCGCCCCCACAAAAAACCCCCAAGGGCCGTACTTTGCGCGCTTGCTGCCTGGCGGACTCGTGTCCACACCGAGGTCATCCAGCCCCCCTCCCCCCCCGGAACACCAGAAAGCTTACAACGCGTGCAAGGAATGAGAATTGTCCTCAGTCCTGTGGTTGACCGCCGCCAGCGCGGTCAACCCTTGTGCAACGTTGGCTCCCTCGACCCTACTGTGTCTGCCGCTGGCTCGATTTGCGTAGTACCACCGCCGACACATCCAGCCGCCGCCGCTCCCCGTGACTCGCTGGCTCGTCCATCCATGCACCACGTGCATCCATGCACCACGTCCATCCATGCACCACGTCCATCCATGCACCACGTCCATCCATGCACCACGTCCATCCATGCACCACGTCCATCCATGCACCACGTCCATCCATGCACCATGTGCACACGCCAGTAGCTCGTTGGTCATCCGTGCATCCATGCTGCCACCATGGGCCCAGCAGCGCGATGCATGCGGAGCGTCGTGCTTCGTCACGTCTGGCGTTGCTCTATGGACATGACGTGACGTGTTAGGCATTGTGCTTTGCATCGGTGTTTGCACCGCCGATGAGCAGTTGAGCAATCCTTTGCTCCTACTGCTGGGCTGTGACCACGTGCCCACAATCTGGACAACTTTCGAGAGAGAGGTGCAGAAGGATTGCCTGCATCCACTAGGGTGTGCGGGCCAGGGCGATGGAGGCTGGGCGTTGCTGGGTGGGACGAAGGCTGGCGGCGCTGGCATGCAGGTGCAGATGCAGATGCATGCAAATGCGCAGGCACAGTTGCAGATGCAGTTTCATGTTTCATGCGCACACGCAGAGAGGCATGGTAATTACCGACACCATACTGGTTTCTCCAAACCGAGCAGTCTGTGGACGCTTCTGATGGCCATGTGCCGCAAGCTCTATTCGCTTCGGTGACGCCCACCATGGATGACGCATGCAAGGGAATGGATTGCAACTCGTATGCGGCATGGCTTGCATAGCATAGCATGGCATACCATAACGTGGCATGGCATGGCATGGTATGGCATGGCATGACGTAGTATGGCATGGCATGGCATGGCATGGCATAGCATGGTATGGCATGGCATGACGTAGTATGGCATGGCATGGCATGGCATGGCACGACATAACATGATTGGCATGGCATGACGTAGCATGGCATGGCATGGCATAGCATGTCATGGCAGCAGTCGTTAGTGGGAGAAAGAAACAAGGTTTGTAACTCGAAGGCAGTTAACAGCACAGGTTTGCACATCATGAGCACGTGTGTATGTGGCTCTCTGGCACCCGCTGTGCTGCTGCCACACTGCTCTCTCTGACCTGCTGCTGCTTCAATCGCTCACAGCAACACAATGAGGTTCAACGAGCCCTGCAGCGCAACGCAGGGCTCCTCATGATTGCAGGTTGCATGGCTCATGGGCTCCTCATGGTTGCATGGCTCATGGGCTCTTCATGGTTGCATGGCTCATAGGCTCCGGCTGGCTCCTCTGTTCATGGGGGGCGGAAACAGTGGGTGACAAGTCGTTGCGTTGGGCCTTGGGGCTTGGTGACAGTCTTGTCCGTCACACACAAAGCATATGAGCTGCCGATTCAAAGAGTGGGAGCTTCCTGTATTCCTGCCTTGTACTGGATCATGTTTCAGGGTGTTCCCAGCTTGATGTTCAAGATTGTGCTCAGCTCCATGATGCGTTCAGCTTTTCACCCTCCTCTTTCTTGGCTTGTGGCCACAGCAGCGCGTGCCGTGCAACCCTGCTGCTGGCCACGTTGGCCACGTTGGCCACGTTGGCCACGTTGGGCACAGGGCAGATCCTGCCCTCACGTTGAGCCGAAGGTTGGTAGTGTGGACGTTGAAATGCGATGGTGGATGCAAACATTTGGAAAGGGGTTGCACTTGCATACGCAGCTCGGCAAACTGGCAGTCTTGTGCACGAGGACTGCATGGTTGGTTGGCTTTTGTCGCGCGGAGTTGGAGAGCCAGGGCACTGCTGTGCGTGTGCTGCGCACACCAGTGTGCCAATCCTGTGTGCAGAATGAGCACACTTTCTGGAAAGGCAGCGCACAGGAAAGAGGATGAAAATTTCTTAAACGCTTCGCAAAGCGTTTAAGAAATTTTTAATACGTTTTTCTTGAACGCTTTGCAAAGCGTTTAAGAAATGTTAATCCTGGGTGCATAGTGAGCGCACTGTCTGGAAAGACAGTGCACACTCACACACACAGTGTAGTAAACAATATGTCTTTGTATTCCTGCATAGCTGCCTATCTTCCTGTAATGGACCTCTATGTTTTGGTCCGTGTGGGTGTTGGCAGGGTCTCCCGGGCATCTACATTGCCAACTAGATGTCCGATGTCGAGGAAGAGGAAGCTGTGGTACGTGCATTGCAGCTACCTACCTTACCATACGAACCACGCGCGCCACGTCACGTCACAACACGCCATGTCATGTCACGTGTGTCTCACGTGTGCGCTTTGGTGCATTGGAAAGCCCATGAATATCCCTACAAATTTTCTGATCATGTCCACGTACAGAAACTAATGAAAAATTGTGTTGTTCCCTTCGCAAAAGTGACTGTCTCTAAATTCCTTGTCACATAGCGTGAGGCGACCAGAAAGCTCACGCTCAGTCTCAAATTCACCCAAAACAGAAGACATAAACCACCAAGACATGATCAGACGTACGTCGGGACCGCATCTCACGGATTCCCAAACAAAGGGTTATGGGCCCACAGGTTTGATCGTCTCCAACGTTCACGTCTTTCATAGCGCACGGGATCGTCATCTTGGACGTCGCTGTGAAGTTCTGAGAACCCGTTGCAGTAGAAGCTGCACTTATGGCAAAGAAGGTGACGCAACGCATTCAGAGGTATGCAGGTGGCCCAAGATTTAGGCTATGGATGTGGTACTTTGAGCTGCACCTCGCGCATAAGGGGCTGCTAGAGTTCATGATGGGAACGGAAGTCCTCAACGAAGCGATGGCGACGGAAGCGCAGAAAGAGGCCGTCACAAAGAAGAACAAGGAGGCGCTAATGCTGCTGGTGTCCGGGACAGCCGAGTCGTAGTGGGGCTACTTCCAAGGCTGCAAGCTGGCAGCCGAGGCTTGGAAAAAACTCTGCGCCATCGATCAATACAAGTCGCTGGCGGACAAAATACTCACAATGAAGCGACTCTTGACAGTGAGAATCGAGGAGGGAGATGATATCATCACCACCGTGCAACAGATCGAGTCACTCGCCTCACAGTGCAATGACGTGGGATGGAAGATCAACACGCAGCTCTAGGCAATGGCCCTCCTCATGGCCCTACCTGACAGTTGGGGTCCACTCATCACCGTCCTCGGAGGATGGTTGGAGGACAAGCTCACCTATGGCGCGGTCGTAGAGTACATCCGCAACGAGGCATAGCGACGGAGCTACAGGGAGTCCTCGTCTTCCTCGTCTTCCTCGTCGGCCCTCGACACCAAAACGTGTGGTGGCGGAAGTGAAGACAGAGGAAGCGGCGCAAAGGGCGGTGGCAAGAAGGGCGCCAAGAAAGGTGCGTGCCGCAAGTGTAGCAAGGAGGGCCATTTGGCCTTTAAGTGGCCGGAGGAGGCGAAGACCGGCAGCAAAAACAGCAAGGGCAGGTCACTCCTCAATGGCAACAAGAACGACTACCTCAAGAAGGCCAACAGTCGGTGCCTGGATTTCAGGGCCAAGGAGCACACCCAAGTCGAGAAGGTGGGGTTCTTCACCTACAAGAAGTCCTCCAAGACAATGGTGATCGTGAACGACAAAGTCAAGCCGGCGGCCGGCCAAAGCGACGTGGAGGTGGAAGTTGTGGTGGGCAGTAAGAAAGAGCTGTGCACAATTCGTGATATGCACCACGGCCTGGCTGACATCTTGAGTGTCAGCCGCTTGACGGACGAGGGGTATGAGGTGCTCTTCCGCAGGAAAGACGCAGTGGTGCGCATCGATGGCCACGGCGAGGTCGTGCTGGAGTTGAAGCGCGAGGGTGGTCTCTACATTGTGGAGACCAAGGTGGTCCCCGTGGCATCCGACACAACAGATTCACAGGAGCATGTCGTCAACATGGCCATGGGAGGAAGCGCTGATCTTGAGCTTTGGCACCGACGATTGGGGCATTTAGCATCCGTGATGGTTAAGGAGATGGCGAAGCGCGACATGGTACGCGGCTTCTTCAGTGACAGTGTAGCAAACACGAAAGCAGTGTTAGCGGCATACAAATGATGTGAACCTTGCATTTTGGGCAAGGCACGGCGCAAGCCGTTCAACGAGAACGAGGTTTGCACAAAGGACTTGCTGGAGGTTGTGCACAGTGATGTGCATGGACCATTCAAAATGTCGTCAAATAGCAGCTTGAGATACTTTGTTGCCTTCATTGTCGATTACAGCACAAAGCTCTATGCATACTTCATGAAGCGGAAAGGAAAGGTGGAGTACGTCGCAACAGTGGAGAGGCAAACTGGCCGAAATGTCAGAGCGCTATGCAGTGACAACGGCATAGTGTACGTTGGCTGCAGCGGGTGGATGAAGCAGCAGGGCATCAAGTGGGAACCCACAACGCCGTACTCGCCACAATCCAACAGAGTGGCAGAGTGGGCAAAATAGACGCTCCTAAACATGGTACGGACCATGTTTGTGGATGGGGGATTACCGTGAGGGTTCTAGGCGGAGGCTGTGCATACTGAGAGCTACACCATCAACCTCACCCGAACAGCGGTGCTGAAGGGTAAGGGAGGCTGGAAGACCCCGCAAGAGGTTTGGAGTGGGCGCAAGCCAAACGTGGCAAAACCTGAAGGTGTTTGGGTGCAAGGCATACGTGATGGTGCAGGCGGCGCATTGACGCGACAGCAAGCTTGAATTGCGGGTGAAGCCATGCTTGTTCCTCGGCTACGAGAGCATGCAAAAGGCATACTGGCTTTGGGACCCGTGCACGCAAGAGATCATCCACAGCTGTGACGTTGAGTTCAACGAGTAGCAGAGCTTCAGTAGCAGCAGCAATGACATGAGTGTCGGGAACACTCCAAAATATGGGGAGTGGTTCCAGCTCCTTGACTACCAGGAGGAACCGGCGGATGCGGAGGTCGATGATGCGGTGTCAGAGTGCAGCGGTGTAGCAGGTGCACTAGCCGATGCGGAGGACTCCGACGACGATGAAGCTGGGCTAGAGATCTGGCGAAATGATCCATCAAAGGAGGCACTCCGGGTGCCAAAGCACGCACTCCCGGCGGAGTTCGCGTTGGGCGTCAGAGAAAAATCTTCAGGATGTGCCGCCCGTCCTGTCGATGATTCGTCGGAGCATGAGAGTCGGAAGGATCATAGCAGAGCGACGAGACGCCACCAAAACTGCTGCGCCATAGCGGGAGGTAGCGGAGAGCGGGGAAGCGTTTCGACGCAGGCACCGGTCGATGGATCGGCATGACGCGGTGCATGCTAGTTACATCAACGGAGCCGACGACCGTGCAGGAGGCGCTTGTGCGGCCCGAGGTGAAGCAGTGGGATGCCGCCATCAAGTCGGAGTTGGCGTCCATTGCTGAAAACGACATGTGGCAGCTGGTTGACAGGTCGAAAGACACCAAGGTCATCGGCTCCAAGTGGGTCTTCAAGACCAAGTTCACGAAAGAAGGTGTGGTGGACAAGTACAAGGTGGGGCTCGTGGTGAAGGGGCACGCAAAGGGTAAAGACGAGCACTACGATGAGACGTTCAACCCCGTCGCCAAGTTCACAAGCATCCAGACGATCCTTGCGCTAGTAGCCGCGAAGGATATGGAGCCCCACCAGATGGACTTAAAGACAGCCTTCCTGAACGGCATCATCGACAAAGATATCTACATGGAGGTGCCGGAGGGGGCGGAGGCGCCGGAGGGCAAGGTGTGCAAGATGCGGAAGTCCTTGTATGGGCCAAATCAATCGCCCTAATGTTGATACCTACACATGGATAGCTTCATGGCACAACTCGGCTTCAAGCACTGTGAGGCGGATCACAACGTGTACGTGCGGCATAACAAGAAGCTCTATCAAATCGTTGCATTCTACGTGGACAATCTGATCTTTTGCTCCTCAGACCTGTCAAGCCTACAATAGCTGAAAGAGCAACTGAGCAGCAGGTTCCAGATGTCAGAAATGGGGGAGCTGGAGTTTTATCTTGGGGTGAGCATTACGCGGAACCGGAGGGCGCGCACCCTTGAGTTGGGACAGGCCAAATACGTGGCCGAGGTACTGAAGCGGTACTGCATGGAGGACTGCAAAACAGTGTGCAGTATTGTCTCCATGACCTGTGAACTGAGTGCGGTAATGACGTAGCAAACAAAAGAAGAGCGGAATGATATGGCAGGGATGCCCTACCAATCGACGGTGGACAGCCTCATGTACGCCATGGTGGCGACTCGACCAGACCTGGCCTACACGGTGGGCCAAGTGAGAAGGTACGTGGCCGATCCAGGGCCATTACACTACCAGGCATTCAACCACATCCTCCACTACCTGCAGGCGATGCGACACGCGCACCTGAGGTTCGACGGCAAAGGGCGAGCAGAACCTTTGCGCCTGGTCTAGTACACGGACGCAGATTATGCTGGCGATGTGGACAATCAGAATTCCACGTCCGGCTACGTGTTCTTCCTCGCTTGTGCAGTGGTCTCATGGTTTAGCAGGAAGGAGGACTGTGTCGCCACCTCCACAGTGGAAGCAGAGAACATCGCGCTGGCCGAGGTGGTCAACGAGGCGGTGTGGCTCCGCAGGTTGCTGGGGGAGCTGGGCGTGCCGTAGGAGGAGCCAACGGTGGTGCAAATGGACAACACCAGCTCCATCTCACTAACCAACAAACCGACGCAGCACAAGAGGACAAAGCAAATCAATGTGCGTTATCACTACGCACGGGACATGGTCGAGAAGGGGCAGGTGGTGTTGCAACACTGCAGAACACACAACGTGCTTGCGGATTGCTTGACCAAAGCGCAACCCGTGGACCGGCATGCGATGGGCGTGGCCGGGCTTGGGATGACCAGCTATGATGGGCTGGAGAACACAGCGAAAGATGAGTGAGAGCAAGTAGGAGCAAAGGGCATGGCAGGTGCAAGGGGAAGAATGTTGAAAAGTTGCCCCTCCGCATGCCCAAGCGCGGCACCGGGAGGCGTCAACGAGCCACCGGAAAGAGGAAAATCCGCTCCGGCGGATCTAGCGGCTCGAGGATTGGTCGGATCCTAAAATAAATGATGGTCTCTTAAAGGTGACAAGTGGCGGAATCTGGTGGAAGTTATTTCACTGAAATCGGACAAGTATCAAGTATCAAGTTGTTACACGTACTTACACGCACTTACACGTACTTACATGCACTTACACGTACTTAAGGGCACTTACACGCACTTAGATACACTTACACATACTTACACACACTTACACGCACTTACATGCACCTACACGCACTTACCTACACTTACACGCACTTACACACACTTACACACACTTACACGCAATTACACGCACTAACACACACTTACACATACTTAAACGCACTTACGCACAATTACACACACTTACACGCAGTTACACACACTTACACACACTTATACGCAGTTATATGCAGTTACACGCACTTATACGCACTTATATGCACATACACACTCTTACACGCACTTGCACGCACTTACAGATATGGCCTTCAAAAGCTGGGGTGTGAGAGTGGCTCTAGGAGCTGGCTGCGACTTGAAATCCGGTGGATAATCAACCGGACCGAGAAACAAAAGTACCATCTGGAGATTTTGCTCCGGAAGGTATGCCGAGGCGTTTGGTGGATAATCCACCGGATCCTGTACTGCAGTTTGTTCCCGGCTCGGCGTCCGAAACTCAGTAGTACGTTCTGTTACTTGGCGACCTTGTCAAAATTCTGACATTTGGTCTGCGGACGGATTTCGAACCTTGTAACACCCCATCACCAAACTGGACCCCAAAGTGGGAAAGGTGCATGGAAACAGTGCAGGGGATCCCTCCGCCACGTGCAATGGGATCTGCGCCTTGGGAAAGGCGGTTCGCACACGAAGGAAGGGGCCACAACGTATGGCAGTGTCAGGCTTCTGTGGTGGGTGAGAACTGCACTTTGGCAAGCGTAACTTGGGTTACACTTGGCCAAGCTGCACGCGCTTTGGTGCGGTGGAAAGCTCATGACTAGCCCTACAAATTTTCTCATCATGTCCATGTACAAAAACTAATGCAAAATCGTGTTGTTCCCTTTGCAAAAGTGACTATCTCTAAATTCCTGCTCACATAGCATGAGGCGACCAGAAAGCTCACGCTCAGTCTCAGATTCGCCCAAAACAGAAGATGTAAACCACCAAGAGACGATCAGACATTTGTGGGGACTGCATCTTGCGGATTCCTTGACAATGTTTTCCCCTCGGCTGGTCCAACCTTTGGCCGGGCGTAACTTCTTCAATTCTTGATGGACCTCGTATGGTGTTGCATGTACATTCCAAATCCATAGTCAGATAACACTAAACCCTAAGGAAGTCTCAAGCCGTAGGGTCAGTGCTGTTGGCACTGTCTGGCTTACATGCAGAGTGCAATACTGACAATCACATTCCAACTCCATGCCAAGAGACACGCGGGCTGGGCCAAATTCCTACATCTTGTATGTGGATTGTAGGAGGGCCTTGATTGGTTGGTTGATGGTAGGGCTAGGAGAGGCAATGAGAAAATAATTCATGTAAATAATAATGAAAAGGATGGCCTCTTATGGGGAACTGAGAAAGGCCATTGGATCAACAGTATTGAGGTGATAGCAACCTCTCTTAAGAGTGGAGGATATCTCTCCTTTCAGCAGCGTGGCGACGACTTGAGGCTGTATAGAGCCTTTCATACTCGCCCACACCTTGTTCGTGCTATCGGTGAAACATGGTGCCTGAACCACATACATCTCCTTGCCGAGATGTCCATGCAGAAACACACTATTGACATTCATCTGCTCCAGTTCCCAGTTATGCTTTGCAAGACTCTGAGTTGTGCAACCGGTTGTGTACCATCGGGCTGGTGC
Source organism: Penium margaritaceum (assembly GCA_023375785.1). Taxonomy (NCBI): domain Eukaryota; kingdom Viridiplantae; phylum Streptophyta; class Zygnematophyceae; order Desmidiales; family Peniaceae; genus Penium; species Penium margaritaceum. The sequence continues at coordinate 255,089 of SZWC01001096.1, read as the reverse complement.
AGAAGTCTCATTGAAGTCGATCCCTGAAATATGAGAGAATCCATTTGCCGTCAGGCAAGCTCGTATTGATTGACCTTTCTATATGGCTTGAGCTTGCGTCAAAGGACGCAAAGAGCTGAGGAGGCTTTGTGGTCCGCTGGAAGATCCACCATCTTGTAGACGTCATTCTCTTTGAGAGCACTCAACTCGTCCTGCATAGACCTCAAAGTATAGGAGGAAACAGGTTTATCAGCGCAACAAAATCAGCATGAACTACTTCTCAAGCCTCTAGAACTGTGGAAGGCTCTGGTGGGAGTGTACAAAGAGTGCAACGATATAGGCTACAACATGGGCATTGAGGAAACCATGAAACTCCCTTTCAATGAGTGTATATCCCACTTGAGCTGGACTGGACAACACATACAACAAGTGCAAGTGCATCAAGACCAGTGGGCCTGGCAGAGGGTCCAACTGTAGAGGACGATACACTGGAGTGTGTGCGAGGCTGAGAGGGTTGAGAGGTCAACTGCTGAGGGAGAGAACAAAGCCTCTTCCATGCGTGTATGGCTCTAGGCCAACAATAGAAGTAGTGGCCTGTGACTTATGGTGTGATACTGGGATGTCAAGTGGCTTAGTGGCATGTGACACTAATCCAAGAGGGAGATCAGGAGGAGACTATGCTTGAGCACTGAAGTTTGCGAGCATGTGTGCCAAATTTGGGGATGATGTGGCAGAGGACAAAGAGACTAAGGATGACTCTAAGGAGGAAGTATTCAGGGCACTGGATGACAGGGACAGACAGGGAGACTCCCTCACTGGGATCAACCGGTGACAAATGTGTAGGGGAGGATGACCCAGTGGCAAGAGTGGGCGACAAGCCCCCGACACCAGAGGCTAAGACAGACCCATCCTCCAAAGCTGACAAAGCGAGGAAAGAGAAGAAGATGGAGTGACACAAGACAAGTCATGTTGGAAGACGTCCTCAAAGAGCAACACACTACATGAATCTATGCCACAAAAATGGTCAGCCTCTTCAAAATTCCAAGCCTTAGGCTTAGTGGAAAACACCAAGAAAGGTGGAGAATCCAGCAGTGGGACTAAGCTTGCCGTCAGAAAGGTCCTTAGGAAGCAATGATGGATATGAGGGTGCCAGAAAAGGACAAAAATAGGTTGCTGGAAAAAAATCACGTGGCATGACAGCTGCATAGAGAATGTTTCACAGGTTCCAACGCATTACATGGAACTCAATTCGGAGTCCGTTTGAGTGAGATATGGATTTCCAATGTTTGGAGATCATGGGTCAGGTTCAAGTAATGACCTAAGCACTTTGAGCTGAAAAGGCGGCATGATTATTGTGAGACAAAATTCTCATGTGTGACAAGGTGACTGCCGCTCATCACGCTGGGCTAGGAGATTGTGCTGGAGGGTGAACTTTGACAGAGTGTATCTCAGTGCTCCTTTGGCCAAATGATGTGATCATGTAATTTCTGACTCAAGAGTCGATTAAGACATTGGCGTTCTTTGCAAAGCTACATTTGCTTCCGTAATTTCTGTCTATGTAACCTGCAACTCCCTCTCACAAAAAATTGGTCCTGCCTAGGCTGCTCTTGGTGATCCTGATCATCTCGCTGAGGGCTGCCCCAGTTTCCATAAGTGGTATCAGAGCTAGAACAAGGGTTTGCCTCATCCTTGAGGCATTCCTTACTCCGTGTTGCGTGAGAAAGTGGTTTGGGGGCTGACCAATGCACTACCATGGCGACATCCACTTCTTTAGTAGCCAGCACCAGCATCGCCAAGTTTGAAGGCAGGAAAATCTTCAACTAGAGAAACAACATAAAGATGGTGCTGATGGAGAAGAGACTCTGGAGTCATGTGAGTGAGGAGGAACCAGCTCAGTCCACTCTCTCATCTGGTGAGGGCCGTACACACCATGGAAAGAATGACCGCACCCTCACCACCATCTACCTCTACCTCGTCCGTGGCATCCTCATGCCAAAGGAGGTTTGGAAGAGGCTTGAGTCTACTTATGCATGCAATTCAATACTTATGAACATGCAGCTTCGTCATCGCTTTCACACTCTGAAGATGGATAAGTCCGGATGCATGATTGACTACATCAACATGGTGAAGTCTCTTGATCGACCATCTTTTCACAATTGAGGACCCTCTCAAGGAGCGTGTGCTCATGCTAACCATTCTCTATGGCCTTCCTAGCAACTACACCCCTCTCATTGTTGCCCTGGAGAGGTAAAGTCAATCGAAGGACTATTATACACTAGGTAAAGTGTGTATACTGTTCTTTAGTACACTAGGAAGCTTCCATGCAAGGCACTCCTAAGGATGTTGGTTGTAGTGACTTGATGAGTGGAGGTTAGTACTGGTTGGGAGGAGAGGGTTTGGGATGGAAAGTGTATGTGGGGAGTGTAAGTGGAGGTGTATGGCTGGCTGTGTAGGTTGTGTGTAGAATTGTGTACTTGTGTATACTGGTTTGAGTAATGTGTTTACGATTGTTTGTACATTGTTGGGTGGGAGGAGGGGAGGCATTGGGGTAGAAGGTGTGTGTGGGGAGTGTAAGTGAAGGTGTATGGCTGGATAGGTGGGTAGTGTATAGAGATATAAACTTGTGTATGCTTCTTTGAGTGATGTAGTTAGTGCTGGTTTGGAGGAGGGGGTTTGGGGTAGAAAGTGTATGTGGGGAGTGTAAGTGGAGGTGTATGGCTGGATGTGTAGGTTGTGTGTAGAATTGTGTACTTGTGTATACTGGTTTGAGTAATGTGTTTAAGATTGTTTGGACGTTGTTGGGTGGGGGGGGGTAGTGTTGGGGTAGAAAGTGTATGTGGGGAGTGTAAGTGGAGGTGTATGGCTGGATATGTGGGTAATGTGTAGAGATATGAACTTGTGTATGCTCCTTTGAGTGATGTGGTTAGTGCTGGTTGGGAGGAGAGGGTTTGGAGTGGAAAGTGTATGTGGGGAGTGTAAGTGGAGGTGTATGGCTGGCTGTGTAGGTTGTGTGTAGAATTGTGTACTTGTGTATAATGGTTTGAGTATTGTGTTTACGATTCTTTGTACATTGTTGGGTGGGGAAAGGGGAGGCATTGGGGTAGAAGGTGTATGTGGGGAGTGTAAGTGAAGGTGTATGGCTGGATAGGTGGGTACTGTATAGAGATATGAACTTTTGTATGCTCCTTTGAGTGATGTAGTTAGTGCTGGTTGGGAGGAGGGGGTTTGGGGTAGAAAGTGTATGTGGGGAGTGTAAGTGGAGGTGTATGGCTGGATGTGTAGGTTGTGTGTAGAATTGTGTAGTTGTGTATACTTGTTTGAGTAATGTGTTTAAGACTGTTTGGAGGTTGTTGGGTGGGGAGGGGAGGTGTCGGGGTAGAAAGTGTATGTGGGGAGTGCAAGTTGAGGTGTATGGCTGGATATGTGGGTAGTGTGTAGAGATATGAACTTGTGTATGCTCCTTTGAGTGATGTGGTTAGTGCTGGTTGTGAGGAGGGGGTTTGGGGTGGAAAGTGTATATGGGGGGTGTAAGTGGAGGTGTATGGCTGGATGTGTAGGTTGTGTATAGAAGTGTATACTTGTGTGTGCTGGTTCGAGTAATGTGTTTATGATTGTTTAAAGGTTGTTGGGTGGGGGGGGGGGAGAGGAGGTGGTGGGGTCGAAAGTGTACGTGGAGATTACACGTGGTTGTGTATGGTTGGGTGCATGGGTTATGTGCAGAAAATTTTACTTGTGTATATTGGTTTGAGTGATGTGTTTGAGATTGCTTAGGTGATGGAGGGGGAGTGGAGGGTAGGTTGGGAAGTCCGTGTGGGAGGTGTGTGTGGAGATGTACTGCCGGATATCTAGGTTTAATGCAGAAATCTATAATGTTTTATGATGGCTTTGAGTGATTTTGTAAGTGGTAGTTGGGTGGATGGGGTAAGGGAGAAAAGTGTATGTGGACTAGCACACATCTTTTCAAAATGCACAAGTTTGTCTTTTAAAAACATCTTTAGAAAATAAAAATTGCAAGAGGCAGAGTGTTACTTTAAATACATCCATTGTGAAGTTTCCCAGGCAGATAATGGCTGCGTTGGAAATCATTTAGTGAAAAATCAGACATAGTTTTGTACTTGAACACAAGATTGGTTAGAATTGTATTTTCAGTTCGGTTATATATCTGCTTCAAACGTCTATCCGGACCACAAATGGGTTAGCGCTAGCGTTTTGGGCTTTTTGGCACGAATGCCATGAGACACACTGCCGGCAGTTAGAACCAAAGCTGCCGCTCGAGCGGCAGTCAAGAAGTCAACCTGTCGCTCAAGCGGCAGGATGACTGCAGACAAATTCGCTACACGTGGCACAAGTAACCTCTCCATGAACTGGCGATCCCCCCCCCCCCCCCCCCCCCCCCCCCCCCCTCCCGCACCACCCGAATATTGACATCTCAATATTCGGGTGTCGGGCTTCGCTCCCGGCCGGGGTTTGTTGGCGACGATCTACGCCGGCGACTTTTCAAAACTCACCTTATATAGTATTTAGCCACTATCTGGTCCAGTCGTACGGCTGACGACCAGAGATTCCTACAATCTCACATTATTCGAGCTACTAGATCCTCTCCACTTTTCGAGACTCGCGGACTGTCGTTTGACATGAATCGATGGTGCGATTCTTTCGGAAAAAACTGTGCACTTGTGTACGATTTGCAGTTTCTCTCGTGGTGCTTGGTGTCCACCTCCACATACACACGCCACATACACATCTCCGCTGGAGGAGGGGGGTGGGAGGGGGGGGGGGTGTACTGGATTTCGGAACCGAGTCCACCCCCCCCCCCCCCCCCCGTGACCACAGAAGTGTATAGCGTGAGTGTATATTGAAGTGCACTCTTCGTAGTACCACGTCGAAGAAATGTTTACACTAGTGCAAGCAGGGAACCTTCGTGGATCTGTCAGAATTAAAATACACTAATGCACAATAAAGGCAAATACGCCTGCGAACATGCGAGCACCGTCTCGTACACTCCCCACGTGCACTTCGCATGGTTCCAGGTCCGCTCCGCATCCCCCCCTCACCGGTGTCGGTGGGGGGAGGGGGGGTGCGGAGCGAATCCGAAGAACAGGTCTGAAGATGCCGCTGTTCTCGGTCAGTCCTGAAATCATAGCTTCGAACTTGCAGATTTGGAACTAAATCATGCGGAGCCCAAAACGCCACATCCTACCCAAAAATAGGTATGTTAAAGATTTCGAAAGAGGATAAATTTCCAAATACACATATCATGATTATCAGAAGTAATAAAAAGTATTTTACTACTGTATTTAGGTAAAATTACCTCTCCTGAAATTTCTCTCTGTGGAGATGTTTAAAAAGAATTTTTGAAACACTTAGTCGTTGCTTACAAAGAGTGAAAGAAGCCTTGCCCTATACTGACTATTTATGTGGTTTGTGTAAATATACCTCATGTACTTCACTGCAACTTCTTGGAAAGGAGAGTCATGGTGATATGCCTCTATGGGAAGTGTGAATGGAAACACTAGGAAATGTCTGGGTAGGAAGTTACTTGCCACTTTCCATTGTTAAGGAATGATATGTAAGGAAATTTCTTGGTAACATCTTATGTATGTTAGATTGATGTGTGCACTGTTTAAGAGGTGTATGAATTAGGGGTGATTGGTTCTAAATGGCCCTGGACCAGCTTGGTGACAAGCTCTCCCTCAACAATGTGGAGAAGAGCCTACCGTTTGAGGAGGAGCGGCGCAAGGGTGAGGAGGGCGGAAGCGGACTGGACATTGCTCTCATCACCAACTCTGGTCATGGGAGTGGTGCTGCACCAACAAGGGGCAACGGCGGAGGAGGGAAGAAGAAGGGAAACTGCCAATACTGCAAGAATCTGGGCCATTGGATGTGGGAATGCCGGAAGAAGAAGACGAACCTTGTGGCTGGAGTGGAAGCGGGAAAGCACTCCAACACTTCCGCAAACGCGGCAAATTGGAAGAGTGGATTGGCGACCACCAGCCGGGTCTTGCACGTCTCTGAAAACATTGTCTTGAGAGCCCTACGGTACATGACGTGTTGTCAGGAGTGGTTTGTTGTCTACACCACCATTGAGCCTTGTCGGGTGTACATTGGGGACAATCGTGTGCAAATGGCGGTTGGGGAGGGTGAGATTGCATTTTGTACTTCTGTTCAGGGTAAGCACGTGGAACGTCATGTGAGGGGGGTGTTCCATGTTCCGGGGCTGGAAGCCTCCTCTCTGTCTCATCTCTCACCTCCGAAGGCATGCAGGTTCACTTTAAGAACAGTGGCTGCACCATCTCTGCTCGTGCAGGCCATGTGCTTACAATAGCGGACAAGGAGGATGGACTCTACCGTCTCTATGTGGCATCGGAGAAGGAAGCTGACTCAGCGTTGGCGGCGAGAGAGGGAAAACATGACATCGGCCTGTGGCACCGCCGGCTTGGTTACCTCGGCTTTGGCGCCATCATCTCCATGCAGCAGATGGTCCGCCGCCTGGAGCTCAAGGGGGTGAAGCAGCCAAGTGCATCGGCTTGTGAGAGCTGCATTGAAGGGAAGCAAGCCTGCTATCCTTTCACGAGGGGGAGGGAAGGGGGCAGCTGGGCTTATCTCACTCGTTCACTCTGATTTGTGCGGTCCCATGCCATCTTAGTCCTTGTCTGGCAAGTTGTACTTCATCACATTCATTGATGACAATTCGAGGAAGACGTGGGTGTCCTTCTTGGCTGGAAAGGATGAGTGCTTTGATGCTTTCAAGGTGTGGATTGCTGCTACATCAAATGAGAGTGGTAGGCGGTTGAAGGTGCTTCGCACCGATGGTGGAGGAGAGTACCTCTCAAATGATTTCCACAACTTCCTCAAGCATCGTGGGATCAAACACGAGGTCACCCCACCTGGAACACCGCAGCTGAATGGTGTGGCTAAACATGCAAACTGTATGCTCATGGAGCGTGTTGGCAACATGCTCAAAGACCCAGAGCTCCCGCCAACCTTTTGCACGGAAGCGGTCAACACTACCGTGTACCTGAAAAACCGGAATCCCACGTGCGCCATGTTGCTCATGACATTGGAAGAGGCATCGACAGGACACAAGCCAACAATGACACGCCTAAAAGTCTTCCGATGTAGTGCATTTGTTCACGTACCTACTGGCAGCCGTAACAAGTTTGACGCAAAGTCAATGAAGGCTGCCTTCCTCGGCTAGGACGCAATGGGTTATCGCTTCTACAACATTGGTGCACGCAAGATCATCCACAGCCATGACATGGTCTTTCAAGAGGACGTGAAGGGCTGGACTTGAGGTCCTATATCCGCAGTTCCACTTGCTTCCGCACTTGTATTAGAGGTGGGAGAAGAGCCGGTAGTAGAAGAGGGTGGTGCGGAACAATGAGGTGATAGTGTCATCAACAAGGAGGTGGAGGGAGCTGAGAAGGAGAAGGAGTCAGCAGCCGAATCTGATGAGGAGGAGCAGCAAAGCAACAAACAGCAGCTGCCACAACAGTTGGCAAGCATGAACAAAGGTGTAAAGGACTGTGGGGAGCAGCTACGGGGGTCCGAGAGGCTCGCAAAGAAGCAGGTACAATAAAGGGAGCGGCTGAACCTGTGCACCGTTCTACCACCAATGGAGTCATCTTACCTTGAGCTTTTCTTCCTCATCGTCACCGATGACCCAGCCACATTCTCTGAAGCCATGCACAGCATCGAGGTGGCAGATTGGCATGGCACAGTAGATGAGGAGTATGGTGCACTGATGAAGAACGGTACGTGGACCCTCGAGGAAGCTCCACATGGCAGCCGGGTGATTGGGAGCCGGTGGATCTTCAGGAGCAAGTGTGGTGCGGATGGTAAGGTTCTCGGGTACAAAGCATAGCTGGTTGCAAAGGGATATGCACAGACTGAGGGTGTGGATTAGATAAGACATTTGCACCTGTTGCAAAGTTCCCATCCATCCTAGCGATCTTCGATCTTGCCGCTGCTATGGAGTAGGAGGTGCAGCAAGTGGATGTGAAATGTGCATTTCTGAATGGTGACCTCCAGGAGGATGTGTACATCGAGCAGCCGGAGGGGTATGTGGTGGAGGGAAAGGAGTATTTGGTGTGTAAGCTTGTGAAGGCCCTTCACAGCCTGAAGTAATCACCGCAAGCATGGTACCAACAGATGGATGAGCAGGTGGCTGCCGTTGTCTTTGTGCCAAGTGAAGGTGGCCATACTATCTCTCGGTGCACGCGAGAGGCAAGCCAGATCATCATCTTTCTCTATGTTGATGATCTGCTCATTGCATCCGACTCCAAGTCTCTTTTGGACGATGTGAAGCAGTTCCTTGCTGCCAGTTTTGACATGAAATACATGGGAGAACTCAGCTACTACCTTTGCCTTCAGGTCAAGCGCGACCGGTAGCAACAGACGTTGGAATTGTCGGAGAGCACGTACGTGAGTGAAATTGTCAAGTGCTTCAACATGGCAGGAGCGTACAAGGTCGCAACGCCACTGGAAGTGGGAGCAAAGTTGAGCATGACGCAGAATCCCCGGGGCATGCAAGAGAGCAGCCACATGGAAGCATTGCCATACCAAGCAGCAGTTGGGAGCCTGATGTACGCAGCAGTAGGCACGCACCCCGGCATCAGCCAAGTCAGTGGATGTGCTCAGCACGTTTTGCACAAATCCGGGAGTGCCGTATTGGGAGGCGGTCAAGCGCATGCTGCGTGACCTCGACAGCAGCAGCAGCCTTTGCCTCATCTTTGTTGGTAACAACAGGCCCATCATCATCAGCTACAGTGACATAGATTGGGGAGGTGTTGTTGACACAAGGAGGTCAACCAGTGGGTTCGTGTTCGTGCTCGAGGGAGGTGCAATCAGTTGGAGGAGAAAGAAACAAGAGTGTGTCACCCTCTCCTCCACTGAAGCTGCGTACATCGTCTTGAGTGAAGCAGTGAAGGAAGCCGTGTGGCTGCATGAGCTACTGGCAAGTCTTGGACAACAACTGACCACAGGGACTACAATCTACCGTGACAAAATGAGCGACATTGCTCGACAAAGAACGCAGAATTTTACGCCCGCACCAAGCACATCGACCTACGGTACCACTTCATCCGCGAGCTCGTGGTGAAGCAGGTGATGCAGATCAAGTTTTTTCCTTCAAGCATGATGCTCGCAGACTTCTTGACCAAGCCGCTGGCAGGGCATCGTTTTCTGCAGCTGAGGCGACAGTGCAGACTTGTGGGGTTTTTATTCTTGCAAAGTGGGAGAATGATGGACATGAGGGCGCCAGAAAGTGACAAAAATAAGGTGCTTGATAAAAAACATCTGGAATCGCAGATGTATAGAAGATGTTTCACAGGTTCCAACACATTTTACAGAACTCAATTCGGAGTCCGTTTGAGTGCGATATGGATTTCCAAAGTTTGGAGATCATGGGTCAGGTTCAAGTAACGACCTGAGCACTTTAAGCTCAAAAGGCGGTAGGATTATTGGACAGGACGGCTGAGAGTGGTCTTCAAGGAATAAAGCTGGCTCGAGGACCTCTAGGAGACTTCAAGGAAGGAGCAGACCATGATTGTTGGCCGTGCAGGTCGTGTGAGACATAATTCTCATGTGTGACAAAGTGGCTACCGCTCATCCTGCTAGGCTAGGAGAGTGTGGGGCCAACAAAGGTGGTGAGGCGGCGGCAAGAAGGGCACCAAGAAAGGTGCGTGCCGCAACTGCGGCAAGGAGGGCCATTGGGCCCGCGAGTGCCCGGAGGAGGCAAAGACCGGCGGCAAAAACAGCAAGGGCAGGTCCCTCCTCAACGGCAACAAGAATCACTTCCTCAAGAAGGCCAACAGGCGGTGCCTGGATTCCGGGGCCGAGGAGCATACCCAAGTCGAAAAGGTGGGGTTCGTACGAGAAGTCCTCCAAGTCGATGGTGGTCGTGAACGATAAAGTCTGCGGGAGGACGTGGAACGGGAGGCTGCTGTACGCGAGGAGGAGATTGATAGGCAAGTCTACACTTCGGACGACCTACCGCCGTCGCCACCTCGTCACACCATAATGCAACCACCTGAGGGTACTCAGTCAACCACCGCCTCTTCCACATCCAATACTGTCGCCGGCCCATCCACCGCTGCACCAACTGTTGCTGGACCAACGCCTCCACCTGAGGTCCCAGGTGTCATTCCTGTTCATTCCAGTTCACAACGACTCCATTGGTCTGGCAGGGGCCATCCTCGACGCAGCAACAGATGCTGCAGCTACCTTTGCTGCCACCGCCCGTGCGTGCAGGGTCCCTACACAGACGGCTGTAGGTCGTGCAGCAGACGCCTACGCACACGCAGCAGTCTCTTTGACGCTTCTTGCCGCTGCAGCAGCAAACATCGCAACCCAGGTCACATCAGCTGCAGCCGCCATTGCTACCGCTGCCTCTTCAGCCGCCGACGCCACCTCAGCAGCTGTCAGCTCCATCCGAGCCTCTACAGCAGCAGCGGTCTTGACTCCCACTGGTGCTGACCGGGAGCTCACTCCACACGTTACCACTGGGGTATCGATTGCGTCTGCATCTGCAGCAGTGGCTGGGGCGTCTGTCACTGGTCTTCTCTGCCTGACCGTGGCAGTCGCAGGCTGGGTGGCAATCCTCTTTTCCTCAGCAGCGGCAGCGGTGTCTCCTCTCTTTGCTCTGCTTCCCCGTCACTAGCTCGGTGAGCCCATCATTCTCTTTCCCTCTCTCCTCACCTGTGTTGACATTCCTTCCCTCGTCTCGTGCTTGTCTTTACCATGCCTGGGCCAGAAGAGAAGTTAGAGGCCCTCCAAGCCGCCCTTCGTGAAGCACAGGCGGAACGCCGCAAAGCGCAGGATGAGCTAGAGTGAGAGCGCGATGCACAGCATGAGTTAGCGTCCACAGTAGCTTCATTGGTTCTAGAGCGTCTCCGCGCTGTCCTAGCTTTTGCTGCAGTCATCCCTCCTGATCAGTCAGGATCCACAAGCTCCTCAGCACCATCTACTGGCAACGGCGCTAACACCTCTTCCTCTTCCCTCTCAGTTACCGCTCGGACTCTTCCACCTGCACGGCAGAAAGACTTTGAGGCGTCGCCTCCTCAGTTCACTTCCAAACTCACCTTCACATCCTGGGAAACGCGCTTCAGTGCGTGGGCTCAGGGTGAGCTGTTGTGGGAGTACTACTCGCCCGCCAAGGTCTCCTTCGTGCCACAGCCTGCCGAGGCCGCCCGCGCTGTGCGGGCACTTATCAACGCCGGTCCCAAGAACCTTCTGGATGACATCGGTACGTACAATGCCGACCCCATCCGAGGCACCAGTGCAGACCCAGTGGGTGCCTATGCGCTCATTCGCCGCCGCAAAACTGTAACTGGGCATGCTGCCCAGAGCGCTCTCACTGTGCAGTTCAACACGCTGCAAATGAGGGCGGATGAGACAGAAGACGAGTACTGGGCCCGCAGTCTGCGTCTTTTGTGTGACCTTGGCAAGGCTGCACCAGGTCCTCTCTCTGCATGTCTCTCCATTGTGGCTGGTCTTATCCCTGAGCTGTCTGACTTGTATCTCCATATCTCCCAGACAGAACTCGAGCGCCTTGCCTCTTCCCCTGTCCCAGCCGATTCCCCACCGGGGATTGGTCCCCTCTTTGACTTCACTACTGCCCGTCTCACTGACTGGTGGAATGCCCTCCAAAACAAGCGCATGCATCGCGCCGCCATTGCAGCAGTCACTACCTCCTCACCATCTGCCCCCGCTACAGCTCCTTCTGCTGGTTCATCTTCTCAGGCCTCTGCCCACCCCACACAGGCCGCTGGCCGCGGAGGGGGCAGTGGCTCTGGCTCTGGTCGGGGTGGAGGTCGCGGGGGCAAATGCCGTGGGGGTGGTCGTGGCAGCAAAGGCTTAGCCACTCCTGCATCTGATGTCACTTGCTGGAACTGCGGCGCCACCGGACACTCAGCGCCCAAGTGTCCTGCCCCTCGTGACGACGCACGCCTTGCTTCCTCCATGCGTGCTCACTGGGCGCGCACTGGTGTAGCCGCTTCTACAGCTGCTGCTGCCATGGCAGTCTCATCGTCCACATCCTCCTCATCAGCCCCGACNTCTTCTGATCGTTCCTCTGATCGTCGAGACGAGGAGCGCACTCTCGAGCGTCGCCTTGCCGAGCTTCTGCACCTTCGCTCTCAGGGAGGTGAGAGTGTGAGTGGCCAGTCACGTGTATCTGTCTGTGAGTCGGATGTCACTCTTCGTGGTTCCGGCTCGGGTGATGTGCAAGGGGACCTGCCTGATGATCGTTCCTGGATTGAGCATTGGCAGTCTCACACGTTTCCATCCCGTCTTGGTCATGTCACCTCATCCTCTGCACGTGGTACCGTGGCTGTCTGTTTGGTTCTTCCATCCACTCGTGCCTCACCTGGCCTCTGGATCATTGATTCCGGGGCCACCCATCACATGACGTCTTGTCGTTCCTCCTTTGTGTCCATTGGGCCCGTTCAGTCTGTCCGATCTGTTCGCACCGGCTCTGGTCAGCTGCTCCCCGTCCAAGGTGTTGGTGTCGTCCGCTTTGTTGGCCCTGGCGGTACTGTCTATCTGCCTGACGTTCTGTATGTCCCTGACCTCGAGGTCAGCCTTCTCTCTGTGACCACCCTTGATGATCAGGGCATGGACTTCTCGTCCAGCCGCGGCCTTGCCTCCATTTCTCTCCGTTCCTCNCGTTCCTGGATTGAGCATTGGCAGTCTCACACGTTTCCCTCCCGTCTTGGTCATGTCACCTCATCCTCTGCACGTGGTACCGTGGCTGTCTGTTTGGTTCTTCCATCCACTCGTGCCTCTCCTGGCCTCTGGATCATTGATTCCGGGGCCACCCATCACATGACGTCTTGTCGTTCTTCCTTTGTGTCCATTGGGCCCGTTCAGTCTGTCCGATCTGTTCGCACCGGCTCTGGTCAGCTGCTCCCCGTCCAAGGTGTTGGTGTCGTCCGCTTTGTTGGCCCTGGCGGTACTGTCTATCTGCCTGACGTTCTGTATGTCCCTGACCTCGAGGTCAGCCTTCTCTCTGTGACCACCCTTGATGATCAGGGCATGGACTTCTCGTCCAGCCGCGGCCTTGCCTCCATTTCTCTCCGTTCCTCTGGCCGCGTTGTTCTTCATGGCGTGCGCTGTGATCGCCTGTTTCGTGTGCCGCTCACTCTGCCCTTGTCTTCCGCTGCCTCTGCCTTTGTTCATGTCGCGCCCTCGCTGTCGCCTGATCATGCTGATCTTCTGCATCGCAGCCTCTGTCATATCCACACTGCCGCGATCCAGCGACTCCTTCGCCTTCAACCTGCTCACGGCCTTGACCCTGCCACATTCTCTCCTGCTTGTTCATCCACCTTTCTGGACTGTGCCAGTGGGAAAATGCACCGCTCACCCTTCTCCACCTCTGACGCCACCACATCTCACCCTCTTGACCTCGTCCATGCCGACGTCATGGGCCCATTGCCCCAGGACTTTCTTGGTGGCCTTGGCCGGTATGTGCTGTGCCTCACTGATGATTACTCACGTTACCACTGGGTCTTTGCCCTGCGCCACAAAAGTGATGTCACCGAGGTCTTAGAGTCTTGGCTACCCCAGGCCGAGCGCGCCTGCCTTCGCCCCTTACGCGTCTTCCGCAACGACCGTGGTGGTGAGTTCTTTAGCCCTACGTCTCGCTTTCTTGAGTCTCGTGGTGTGCGGATTGAATCCTCTGCTCCCTACACCCCCCAGCAAAATGGCGTGTCTGAGCGCTAGAACCGCACCCTTGCTGATGGGGTGCGTTCCCTGCTCTCTGCCTCCGGTCAGTCTCCTCTCTTTGCCTTTGAGACCATGTCCTACATGACCTGGGTCTGGAACCGTGTTCCCCATGGTCCTCTTCCCCACACTGTCACCCCCTTTGCGCGCTGGACTGGCCAGCGTGCGGACCTCTGTCTTGCACGCGTTTGGGGCTGTCTCGCCTCTGTCTGGGTTCCCTCTGACCAACGCGACGGTAAACTGTCACCTCGTGGTCGTCTGTGCATCTTCCTTGGTGTCTCTCCTTTCTCGAAGGCGTGGCGGTTCTGGGACCCTTCGCGCTGTCGTGTCGTTGAGTCGCGTGATGCTCTCTTCTTCGAGCATCTATTTGAGCGCGACTTGCCCCGCTTTGGTGGGTCTCTCTCTCCGCCTCCTCGGGGTGGGGGTGGCTCTCTGCCCTCTGGGCATGCTGTTCTCCCCTCGATGCGTCCCTCCGTTCCCTCTGTCGCCCCCTCTGGACCCGTTCCCTCTGGACAGAGCTCCCCTCTGTCCACGTTCCCCTCTCCAGTGCTCTCACCCTCCACGGCACCATTGGACTCTCCCGGTCAGACCTCTGGCTCCTCTGGCTCCCCTACCGCCTCTCCTGCTGGCTCATCCTCTTCCCCCAACCATGGTGCAGTCTCGCCGACTCTCCCTACCTCCTCTGAGCCCCCTCCTATCTCCTCCTCTCCACCTGCCGTGCAGCGTTCTGCTGTCCCATTGTCCTCTGCGCGTGCTGCGTCCATTCCCCCAGTCTCCCCCTACACGCGTGGTGGACGCCTACGCGCTCTTCCCCCTCAGTCGCACCCTGTCATCTCCGGTGACCCTGGTCTCCGTGCTCTTGGTCTCACCACTTCTGGCCTGTCTGCTGCAGTGTCTGTTGTACACCCCGGCACTGCCCTTGGTTACTCTCTTGTCGAACAGGAGTTCCACTCTGCTGTGTCCTCTTCTGTAGCCGGGTACGTTGCTTCGTGCTTTGCTGCCGCTGGCCTTTCCCCTCTTCCTCCTGAGACACAGACTGTGCAAGCAGCTCGCACGGCCTCTGACTCACCACTGTGGGAGCAGGCCATGAAGGCCGAACTTGATGCACTTTCTGACCACGGTGTGTATGAACTCGTTGACCTCCCACCGGGTCGCAAGGCGGTTGCGGCCAAGTGGGTGTACCGTCGTAAGCTGAACCCCGACAACACAGTTGAACGGTACAAAGCTCGCCTCACCGCTAAAGGGTTCTCACAGATCCCTGGTGTCGACTTTGACGAGACCTTTGCCCCAGTCGGTCGCTACACCACAGCCAGGGCTCTTCTCAGTCTTGTTGCTCAGCATGACTGGGAGCTGGAACAGATGGATGTCAACAATGCCTTTCTCCATGGCAAGTTGGACGAAGAGATTTACATGGTCCAACCACCCGGCTTCTCTGACGGCACCAACCGGGTGTGGCGCCTGCGCAAGGCACTCTATGGTCTCAAACAGTCCCCACGGTGTTGGAACCAAGAGATCACAGCCACTCTTGAGAAGGGTGGCTACAAGAGAAGCGCCGTGGATCCAGCGCTCTTTCTGGGGCCGCCCACCAAACCACTTGTCGCCATTCTTGTGTACGTGGACGACCTTCTCATTGCCTCACCCGATCCTGCGGCTTTGACCGCCGCCAAGTCGCTGCTCCAAGCGGCATACAAAATGAAGGATCTGGGACCGGCTCGTGTCTTTCTAGGCATGGAGTTGGAGATCGTGCTCGTCGTGTCTTGCATGTGCATCAGGCTGCCTATATGCGCAGCCTGGGGGAGCGCTTCGCTCCACTCCTCATGTCCATTCCCACAGCATCCACTCCCATGACGCCTGCAGGACAGTCTCTTCTGAAGTCATCTGATCTCTCACAGTTGGGGGAGACGGTTGATGTGACCGACTACCTCCGTGTCATTGGCTCTCTGATGTACCTCACCACGACCACGCGTGCGGATGTAGCCTTTGCTGTGAACTTCTTGTCTCAATTCTCCCAGTGCCCTCACGAGCGCCACCTAGAGGCGACATTGCGAGTGGTGCGGTATGCCCTCTCTACTCCCCGTATTGGACTGCACTTTTGTGCACAGCCATCTGTTGTGGTAGATGGCTTCACCGACAGTGATTGGGCACATGATTCCGATGCTCGCAGCCGTACAGGGTACATCTTCCTGATTGGTGGCACTGCAGTCTCCTGGAAAAGTGGCAAGCAAGGATGTGTGGCACGCAGCACTGCTGAAGCTGAGTATGTTGCTCTGGGTGCAGGCACTTGTGAAGCTGTCTGGCTGTGTCGTCTGCTGCAGCAGTTACGTGTTTCCATCCGCTGCATCACTCTCCGCTGTGATAACCAAAGCACAAAAGCCATTGCTGAGAACAGTGGCATGCATCACTCACGCACCAAACACATCAATGTGGAGCATCACTTTGTTCGCGAATGCATTGCTGCTGGCATTGTCCGAGTCGCTTGGGTGGATACACGGTCTCAGAGAGCTGACTTTCTCACAAAGGCCCTAAGTCGCAATGTCTTCAAAAGTGTTGTTCATTCTGTGGGTCTCATCAGTCCGCGTGATCCAGGCTGATCGTTGGTATGTCTCCCCACCCCACTCTCATCTCTTGTGATCACTTCTTGTGATTCCCTCTTGTGTGCTCTGGATTGCTTGTCTGCGGGCCATGGGGGAGTGTTGAAGTTCGTTGGCCACTCACAACTCTGTGCCCTCTTGCCTCCCACACTGTGCACACACGCATGTACAGATTAAAGTGACAATGGGATCACCTGGGGAGATGGCCAGTACGTCGGTGCTGGTTGAAGCCGTGGACGCCCCCAAGCTACTGCCGGACCCAGGGGTGCTCTCTGGCACTCACATAAATCTTGCATGATTCTTCATAACTTTCTGATGCGGTAGATGCTAGGGCCCGTACATTCTCACTGCCGTGCCCTGCATCATGTTATCTTGTTTTGCATATTGTGGGGGAGCTGTATTTACCCGGGTGCTGATCCCTAGGGGGCCACCGTGCCGGTCTCAGCCGTGCATCGGTGAGTAGCCGCCCTCGGTTAATTCCGAGTGGTCGGGCTCGACCCCCGGGTGGCGGCGCTCACTCACCCGAGCTCGTCGCTCGTGGTGAGCGAGCGCTCACCGGTCCTAGTCTCGCTCGCTCCCCTTGCTCCTTTTGTCTCTGTGTGAGCTCGAGCTATGCAAACAAGTTGCCGCATCCATGGCGTCTCTCCCACGTTGGTGCTTGTTGCGTCTCATACCCCCACACACCTGGGTCAGCTAGTAACTTCCTAGCGACTACAATTTTGGCCAACTGCCCTCACCTCAGGTGTTCCATTCCGGAATTTCCTAAAACTTCGACCTCCTTCCAGAAGGGTCAAAAGAAGTGTTTCGAACCATATCGATGTTTCGATATTGTTCACTCAACTTCTCGACGCCACTGAATCTTTCTAGAGCTGCACATCGACATTCTCGAAGCCCTCGGACTTCTTGACGGAGCTTCTTGAAGCAGCCGCACACGGCGTGAATTCACACGCTTCGTTCAGCTTGAGCGCCGAGGACCCAACATATTCCTCATTCTTATTCTTGGTATTATAGTATGCGATCGACTCACTCGAAACGTATCATCAAAGTACACTTAATGATTGAGAAAATTTGCCCATTTGTCCCAAATCCTCTAATTTTATTTTTTCCCGCACGTCATCCCTGTGAAACGCCCGTTTTCCGCTCAGTGTAACAGGCTCAACCCCCTTGCGACTTTGGTCATTGGGTATCCCCCCCCCCCCCTCCCTTTCTTAGCCGGCTAAAATGAGGGGAAAATGTATCTGGCTGCGTTAGTTTCAACGTTTCCCAACTGCAATCGGTACGTGTTTTGCCCGTGGATGTCAACCCGGCGGAGGAAGGCACTGCTGCGTCATCGACTGCAATGCGCACGCCAGTAGCTACCCCTTCCCTACCCCAGAAGTTGCGCAAAGCAGGGCTGCTGCTGCCACTGCTGCTAAGCGATGTGGCGGTGGCAGCGATTCTTCCGCAGCAGCACGCTGGTCCACCGCGTGGCGTGGCGTGCTGACGTTGTGATTGCGGGTGGGCCCTCAACACGCCACCGTTGCTGGCCAGCTTCCACCCTCCACCCCCCACTCCCGACCCGTTCGTTCAGTGCTGCACGTTCGTCGTCCCGTGGCTCGTCCGGTCGCATCCACCGCAAAGCCATCTCTTTGCAGGCCTTCGGAAAGGCCTCCAACGAGAGGCTGCCTCTGCGCTGCCCGTCGTGTAGCGGCCTGCCGCTGCCACCATGGCGGCGTGCCTCGCAGGCAGAGGCACTGTCGCAGTGGAAGCAACGCGCGCGCACTCGCACACAGATCCCGCCAGCGACCCCCGCAGCCGCCCGATGAGGTCCGCCGCCGGCTCACCTTCGTCGGCGGCGGTATCTCTTCGTCTGCGCGCACAGTTGCGCTCGGCGGCAGGCGGGCAGCGGGGGAGGACGGGCGCCTGCCGCGCGACAGTGCTGCGCGTGTGTGCGTCGCACTCTCCGTCGCAGGAGAGGGGTGCTGCGCGTGCGGCCGCCGCGTCGTCGCAATGCAGCGCGGATTCGCGCAGCGGCGTCGCCAACACTGCAGAGGCAGCACGAGGAGCAGGAGCAGAGCGCGTGCGAGAAGACAGGCCGGCTGACAGAGTGGCAGTGGCGACGGTTTGGGATTGGGCTAGGCGGAGTGCGGCGACGGCGGTAGTAGTGGGCGCGCTGCTGCTGCAGCAGCTGCCAGCGCTTCCCTCCGCCCACCCCGCCGCCCTCCTGCTGGGATCCGGCGCCGCCCTCGCGGCAGCGGCCGACGTGGCGGAGGCAGAGGCTGAGGCGGCGGCAGTGGCGGCAGCGGAGGCCGAGGTGGAGGTGGAGACGGACGCAACGTTTGTGGAGGTGGCGCAGGCGGAGGCGGCGGCTGTAGACAGTGTGGAGGTGGCGGAGGCGGAAGGTGGTCTGCCGGAGGAGGAGGTGGTGGTGGTGGCGGTGGACGACGGCGGCAGCACGGTGATCTCAGTGGTGCAGGAGCCACCCAGGTTGGTGGGGGAGGAGGAGACGTTGGCGATTGAAGAAGCGGCAGCTGCGGCGCAGCGCTCCGCATTCGCAGCGTCGGAGCCCACAGCCGCAGATGCCTCTACCTCCGCACCCGCCGCACCCGCCCCCTCTCCCGCTGCTGCTGGTGCTGCAGCTGTCTGCGCAGAGCCGAACCTGGCCTCCTCCGTCCCTGCCGCCCCCTGCGGCCCCTCCGCCCCTGCTTCTGCCTCGGCCTCTTCGTCCGCGCTGGCGTCGATACCGTTCCTGGTGCAGGAGGACAGGATCAACGCCAACGTCTACTCGTACCCGCGCACGCTGCCGGGTCTGCCGTCCACGGCGGCATGGATCCAGACACGCGCGCCCGAGCGTTACTCCTCCGCCGCGCCGCTGTCGCCCGACGCGCGCCTGCGCATCGTCAGCGAGCGCCTGCTGGCGGCGCGCTCCGTCGTGATCTCCGTGGCCGTGTCGCCGCCCAACCCCACGTTCCTGCTGCTGCCGCTGGACGGCAACGCCGCGCCCGCGTCGGAGGTGGAGCGGTTTGTGCCGCGGTGGACGCCGCTGGGCGTGGCGCGGTCAGTGCTGGCGGACCGCACGTCGCCGCGCATGAGCAGCATGCAGCGGCTGCAGGAGACGGTGATCGGGTCGGCGGTGGAGACGGCGCGCGGCGACGACGGCATCCGCTACTTTGAGTACGAGTACCTGCAGTCGAAGTCGCCCATCTTCCTCCCGCCCGCGCCGGTGGAGGCGGAGGTGGAGGCGCTGGAGGGTGCACGCACGGGCGTGTTTGACGGCAAGCAGGGCGTGGTGCTGGGCAAGGTGGGCAGCACGGCGGTGGGCGAGGTGTACCGCCACTCGCTGGCTGTGACAGCGGAGCGTGAGGGCTACCTGTACACGCTGAACGTGTCGTGTCTCGACGCGGACTGGCCGCTGTGGGAGCCGTACATGCGTGCCGTCGTCGACTCGTTCCGCCTCACGCCCACCACGCGTGACTATGTGCCGCCGTGGAAAGACCCGTGGCGCTTCTGGTGAGCGCCGTGCACTGCACTGCGTGCCGAGGCGTGCCACGCTGTGCCAGAGAGGTGGTGTGTGAGTGGAATTTGGCAACAGCAACAGCTTTACTTTCGTCCATGCAGCCGCAGATTCAGGGCACTTTGCGCGACCACATTACGTTACATTTTGCAGGTTTTGGTGTTGGTGCTCGTTGCGCTTGGCGTGTTGCACCACCCTTCAAACACTTTTATGTAGCTCGTCTAGTGTGAACAGTGCGGCGTGCTCTTCAGCTCCACTCGTCTGTGGCACACGCAACATGCTGACAATGACAATGACAGTGACGTGTTGGCACTCGTGGGAAACTGGCATGTGGCGACAACACGTCTTGCGTGTGTGTCACTCTCGTACTGAACATTTGTTTGCCATCTTGCTTTGCACACACTCTCTCTTGCTTTGCATTTCACACGTTGCTTCTTGCCCTGTATCATCCTCTGCCTTCTTGTCCCCCTCTCCCCCCC
>SZWC01001096.1:199448-224309 GCA_023375785.1 Penium margaritaceum | reverse complement strand
GCTGCTATCCGACAGCACCACGTGTATGACCTCGTCGACCTCCCTCCAGGTCGGAAGGCCATTGGTGCCAAGTGGGTCTTTCGGCGTAAGTGGAAGCCTGACGGATCCTTGGACAAGTACAAGGCCCGCCTCATAGCAAAGGGGTTTGCTCAGGTCCCTGGGGTCGATTACGACCAGATCTTCGCCCCAGTCGGTCGGTTCTCCACTAGCCGGGCGCTCTTCAGCCTGGTTGCCGAGCACGGGTGGGAGCTGCATCAGATGGACCGCGAGCAACGCGTTCCTCCATGGCTCACTGGAGGGTGAGGAGCTCTACATGACGCAGCCCCAGGCTTCGACGACGGCACTGGGAGATCTTGGTGGCTGCGGAAGGCCCTCTATGGCCTGAAGCACTCGCCTCGGTGCTGGAACCAGGAGATTAGCAGCACGCTTCTCCATGGCGGCCTCCAGCACAGCACCGCTGACCCCGCACTGTTCGTCAGCCCGTGAGGTCAGACCTTCGCCGCGGTTCTGGTCTACGTCGACGATCTCCTCATTGCGTCGCCAGACACGGCCGCCATCCAGCGTGTCAAGGACTTGCTGCACGCCGCCTACCAGATGAAGGATCTCGGGTCTGCCCGAGTCTTCCTGGGCATGGAGCTCGAGCATGATCGCTCCCAGGGCATCCTGCATGTCCACCAGGCTGCCTATGTGCAGACCGTGTCCACTCGCTTCGCCGAGGACCTGCCCCTCGTGCCTAGCGCATCTTCACCCATGTCACCCGATGGCCAGGTGAAGCGTAAGAGTCATGACCCAGCTGTTGTGGGGGAGCCAGTTGATGTGACCACGTATCTGCGGGTCATCGGGTCACTGATGTTCCTGGCGACGACGACGCGTCCAGACATTGCGTTCGCCGTCAACCTCCTGGCCCAGTTCTCTCAGGAGCCGCGTCACCTCCACTTTGAGGCCGCGATCCGAGTGTGGCGCTATGTTGTCTCGACCCCTCGGCGAGGTCTCATGTTCCGCCGTCAGCCGTCCGTCGTCGTAGTGGGCTACACCGACAGTGACTGGACCGGCAGTCCAGACGGTAAGAGTCGCACGGGCTGGATCTTTCTGGTCGGCGGCACAGCTGTGTCCTGGTGTAGTGGCAAGCAGGGGTGCATTGCACGCAGCATTGCTGAGGCTGAGTACATGGCCCTTGGCTCAGGCGCGTGTGAGAGTGTATGGTTGCGTCGTCTGTTGTCCGAGTTGCGTCAGTCTGTCGCATCCATCACCTTGCATTGTCATAATGAGAGTGCCATGGCCATCGCCGACAATGATGGTGTGCATCACACACGCACAAAGCACATCAATGTTGAGTATTACTATGTGCGTTCGTTGTTGCATGACGGCAGCAACAACATCGTATGGGTTGAGACAGCACGGCAGCTGGCTGAATTCCTGACCAAGGCACTGAAGCGGGACTCGTTCAAGAAGGCTGTGAGTTCAGTCGGCGTGCGTCCGTGAGTTGCCCTCTTCGTCTCTGCCTGCGTCTCTGCGTACCTTGGGGGAGTCTGGATGTTGACCGTTTCTCTGCCCGCCCATGTACACTGCGCCTGTGAGTCATGGGGGAGTGTTGGTTTTTGCGCATCTCTCATTGTGCTCTGTTGTGTCCTCCCGGCTTGTGTACATCGGCGTGCAGATGACTGACGGCGAGACTCGACGCCGATGGAGTGTCATCCAGTGGAGCCGACGCACGCTGTGGTCTACTCGCAGTTCGCTGGAGCCTCCTCTCTCCGGCGATGTGCTCAGCTCCATCGGCAGGCCTCCTCGGCGGTCGTACTGCCGGCGGTCACTGCCACCGCAGCTGCTGTCTGCATGCGTCCAGCGCGTCCCATCGCTTCTGCATCGTCATGCTCTGCCTAGGGTCCTTGTTGCATGCTGTATGGCCCTGTTCGGCATCATGGACCACCGTAGGCACTGCCCGGGTTCGGGCAGCCATAACTCTTTGCTAGTATTTTTCTAGCTGATTCTGACCGCACGACTGCGTTCGCAGCGTCGGTATTATGGTATGGTCCAGTTTTCAGGCAAAACGGACGATGCCCGGGTTTTGGGCTGTCGGGCGTCTGGCAGGGCTCACTGAGAAAACCCTGCCTGCCAGAAAATAGGTCCAGAGCTATTCTTTGTTTGGCTGGTTAGCTGAGTAACAACTTCTACACTAGTGGGGGGGAGCTAGAACTTGGAGGGGTCTCCCATTGTTGCTCATTCTTCATTCCTAACCAGTTACTTTCAGTTTTCAGCTGCTTTCTGGCGCTAACTCTGGCGCGCGCGTTTCTGAGTAACAAACCCAGAGCTTCCAGACTTAGACTCTAGAGCAGCAGACTGAGGGGGCAGCTGACTTAAGCAACNCCGGGTTTTGGGCTGTCGGGCGTCTGGCAGGGCTCACCGAGAAAACCCTGCCTGCCAGAAAATAGGTCCAGAGCTATTTTCTGATTGGCTGGTTAGCTGAGTAACAACTTCTACACTAGTGGGGGGGAGCTAGAACTTGGAGGGGTCTCCCATTGTTGCTCATTCTTCATTCCTAACCAGTTACTTTCAGTTTTCAGCTGCTTTCTGGCGCTAACTCTGGCGTGCACGTTTCTGAGTAACAAACCCAGGGCTTCCAGACTTAGACTCTAGAGCGGCAGACTGAGGGGGCAGCTGACTTAAGCAATGAGCGTGGAAGCCCGCACGCTCCATCAAAAACGCTGCTGCCCCAACCTGCTGCCTAGGTTTTCTAGCTGGTCCTTCATCCTGTAGGTAGCCTAAAGGAATTTCTTGGCCTCCTTCACGGCCTTCATCGAAAGAGATGCAATCAAGATGTCATCTACGTAGACCACGATGGAAGTGAAGCTCTCAGCTATATGTCTAAGAGAGAGGGACGGGTCGGCGTGCACGTACCCAGCACGTGTTAGTATGCCAATGATCTCTTGGTTCTAGCACCTGGATGACTGCTTCAGGCCATACAAGGCCTTCCGCAAGTACCAGACCTTGTCACGGACCTCAAAGCCTGGTGGCTGGAAAATGTAGATATCCTCCTCTAGACTGCTACGGAGGAACACGGCGTTCACATCCATCTGGTACAGCTCTTAGTCATGGTGAGCAACAACCCCAAATAGGGCGCGAGTGGTGGTCATACGGCCAACGGGTGCAAACGTGTCACTGAAATCCTCACCCTCAACCTGTGACAACCCCTTGGCCATCAAGCGGGCCTTGTAGTGATCTAGTGTGCCGTCAAGCTTCACCTTCTTGCAAAAGACTCACTTGGCATGGACAGCCTTCCGTCCAGGAGGGAGATCGACAAGCTCATAGACACCGTGCTCACGGATGGCTCTCAGCTCACCCTCACAAGCAGCACGCCACGGCTCTCCATCGTCAGCCGAGAGTGCCTCCTTCAACGTGCCTGGATCAGGTGTCATCAAGGAAGAACTCCGGGTGGCCAAAACGCACGCCATCGGACTCGTTATGACCACGACAAGATCAGCTACAACATTACAAGCGACGGAGAACTCACGAGAGACCAACTCATGGCTAACAGGGCACCCTGGATGCACCTCAGTGTAGTCGGCTCGGATAGTCAGGCCAAGGGCCTTCGTGCCAGGCTCGCCACTCTCAACATTGGGAGTAGGGCATCTAGGCGTCAAGTGAGCAGTCCGCTGAGCCCTAGAGGCCAGTGGTTGGAGACGACTACCAGGCTCGCGGGAGTAGCCCGATGCTGAGGTGCTTAACTCACGCTACGGAGCAAGCAGCTGGACCACAGCCGTAGGGGAAACCGGTGTATGCACAGGAGTAGGTGTGACTATAGATGCTGTTATGGGTTCGGGAACTGACACTAACAGGAGATCATTTGTGTGAGAGGGAACTGACGTTGGCATGGGATCAGGTGTGCCTGAGGGGACTAACACTGGCACGAGATCAGGTGTGTGAGAGGGGTCTAACATTGGCACAAGATCAGGTGTGCCAGAGGGGACATATACTGGCATGAGAATAGGTGTGCCAGAGGGGACTAACACTGGCATGGGATTGTATGTGCCAGAGGGGACTGACACGGGCATGGGATCAGGTGTGCTCGAGGAAAATGATGAGATTACAGGACAAACAACCAAGATGGCCGAATTGTTAGCAGCCGGAGACCGGACCGCAGGTGAGGAGGCCCGGACAGACTCATCCACACGACTAGACTCCCCCATCCACCAAGAAGCCACATAGGTGGGAACGTGGTCGGCGGCCAATAAAAGAATGCTGGACGGATCGCGGTAGGTGAGAGCCTCAAAGAAGAGAGCATCTCGGGACTTGACAATGTGATGAAGAGCAGGGTCCCAAAAGCGCCCGGCCTTCGACGGTGGGGAGAAGCCGAGGAAGGTACACATGCAACCTCGAGGTGAGACCTTGGATCCCTGCTGGTCCTCGGTATACCAAACTCAGGCGAAGGACCCCCAAATACAAGCGAGACGAAGATCAGCGTGATGGCTAAACCACAACTAGTATGACGTGACATGTTAAAAAAAAAGGACCATGCAGCTAGCGGTTCTAGCCCAACGTCATGTAGGAGAAGCCCTCAAACGCAAAGGAATCCGGATGACTGCACTCAGTCCGCATGGCACATCCTCTATGGTGTGGTTCCGACGCTCAGACAAATGGTTTGGCTGTGGTATAGCAGGGGCGGAGAGTTGGTGAAAAGTCTTGTGCTCGTCAAAGTAGGCTTCTATCTCGCCCAAAAAGTCGCCGCCACAATCGGAGTGGAACGTGTGAAGGGTGTGACAAGACTGACGTTCAGCCATCACCAGCCAGGCAGACCATAAGGGCGACATTGCTCTTGTGGAAGAGGTTGTAGACCCACCGCATCCGGGTGAAGCTCATCAGTTAGGGTGAGAGGGACTCGACTGGGAGAGGAATGAGAAGGTCCGAGTGGACCAACTCTAGTGGACGCAGTGCCTTGGAAGGCTTCTGAAACGAAGGCACATCAAGACCGAGGGCTCGCTGATTTCAAATGAGCTTGGAAACAGTGTCTGAGCTCACAAGGCAGAGACGGTGATGCAGCCAGCACTGATGCTCAGGAGGGAGAGCACCAATGACAAACACACACGTAGAAGTGAGAGAGGAAGAAGAAGCACGAGAGAGTGCAACAAGACACGTGATAGACCATCAAGACTGGAGGTAGGAAGCACAATGACACGTGTGTCAAGAGCAGTCACTGTGGCAGAGTAAGCAACATGCTCAACAGTGAGACCCAACCTGATGCATGCACAAGCACCGAACATGCTGAGCTCAAGAGCAGGGACAATGAGCACATAAAAAATGTAGAAGGGGCCAGACAGACCAACCAACTGCACTATCCCAACTCTCTGTACAAGCAAAGACGGACAAGACCCTGTGTGAACGGACCGAACGGACGTAACGGGATCAAGCACAACGAATTCACCACGACGACAAGTCATGTGATCGGTGGCACCGGAGTCAATGATCTAGGTGCTACTCAGCTCACGACATGTTGTTGACACTGAATAAAATGCCACAGAAAACTGTGCCTCTGCCTCCGCTAGATGTGAAGAAGAGGACTCGAGACTATGACGACGAGCACAAACCTGTGACTCATTGAGCCAGTTGGTACTGTCAGGTCCATCCTGATCACAAGCCGACTGAGCTCCCCCACAAGCATCATCACGGGCGACAGACACAGTAGGACAAACTGTGTGGGGACCACCCGGCTGTGACAACACACTCTTATATGCTTGAGTACAAAGCGCCACCAACTCATGAAGCTCCACAATTGTGCGATCCTGAGGGTCCATATCACCACTGCTACCTAGTAAAACGACTACGTCTGCTATAGTTGTGGGTGCATCGCGACCCGTCCGTGCGTCACCAGAGGGTGTCTGCTGCACGTGTGCTGCCAGGAGGCCGCGCATGATAGGAGGTCAAGCAAGGGGTTGCTCACATCTTGTGTAACGATGAGCACCCCCACAATCATAGAAGTGGACAGAATGTACACTGCCACTGCTAGCTGGCTGCTACTACTGCTACTTTTGCTTTCCATTGCTGCATCTCTCTTCTCCTTCTTTCCTTATACAACCGTTGCAACCACCTGAGTCGCGCCGCTCAGGGTAGAAGAGGAGGAGGAGGAAGCGGTGGAGGTGGGACTGGAGAAATGGGACAGAGGCGTAGGAGGGGTCCCAGTCACTACTGCAATAAGTGGACTCTGCTGATGGGCGAAAATAGCCTCATGAGCCGATGTCACCTGGAGAAAGAAGCGATGAGTCAAGGGAAGCAATAGCCTTAGCACATGGTCAAAGCCCATAAAGAGCTTCATGTTATCAAAGTGTGCCTCCATCATGATGGTGCCGAGTGGCCACAGCTGCATCCCACGAGTCCCAAGGCATGTGTAAAGGCGTATGACACACCTCTAGTAATCTAGTGCGAGCTCGGTGGGACCCTGGTGAAGGAAGTGGAACTCACGCAGTCGAGTCGTCCTCGTGGTATGGGTCTACGCAATGAGGAGTGTGAGAGTAAGCTCCAAGCCCTAGCAGGGATCTACTCCAATCCCGGTCCCGGCCTCACCCACAAAGGGGCGGAAGACGACCACAGTCTCCCGCGGAATGGTGTAGAGCAGACCGCACATCACTCTTGCTGCTGTCTGGACTTGGTGAGCATCGTGTATCTGGTATTGTTTGTGGTAGTAGGGCCAGACGCCCTTAAAGTCGCCCACACCTAAAATAGGGTCTCTCAGCAATTGAAGTTCTCATCGCTATCATAATGAGGTGGAGGTGTATCTAAGTCCTTTGGTCGTGGCTCCGTGCAGAGGACGACCTCAGGCCCGGGAGATGGGGGAAGAGGTACAAAGAGACCACCAGTGAGAGAAACGCCACCAAAGGTGAATGCTACTGAATGATGTGGCTGGTTGTGACGATAAGAAGGTGGTGGGGTGAGAGGCTGTGACCCCACACGCAGCTCACAAATTTTCTCCTCAAGGACGCAAGTCTCGTCCTCATGTGTATCATCCTCAATTTCCTAATGCCAAGTGTTATCCTGTGATGAGGCAAGCTGAAGTCGCGGTGCTGTTGGAGAGGGATGGGCGGTTGCCCATCCCTCTCCCTTGCTGTTCCGTGGTGGTGGCGTGGCGATGCGGTTGCAAGGGAGTGTCCTGGCCACCCAGAGCTCGCCCTCCATGGTGCTTTATCCAGGCACGTTGAAGGAGGCGTACTTAACGGAGGACACGTCGTTGTGGTGTGCTACCTAACAGGATGAGCTCAGCACCATCCAAAAGCACGGTGTCTAGGACCTTGTTAACCTTCTGCTAGGGAAAACTTGTGTACAGGGCAAGTGGGTCCTTTGCAAGAAGGTGAAGCATGATGGCTCACAGGATTGCTACAAGGCCCGCTTGACGGCCAAGGGATTCTCATAGGATGAGGATGTTGACCTCACCGACACCTCTGCACTTGTTGGTTGTATGACCACAGCTCGTCCCCTATTTGGCATTGTTGCTCAGCATGACTTGGAGCTGCACCCGATGGATGTGAAACATGCATTCCTCCAAAGCACCCTAGAGGAAGAGATCTACATGGTCCAGCCCCCCGGGCTTCAAGGTCGGTGATAAGGTTTGGGGCTCACGCAAGGCCTTTTATAGCCTGATGCATTTGCCACAGTGCTAGAACCAGGATATCAGCGGTACACTGACATGCAAAGTAATGCCAATCCGTCCCTCTTTCTCCAACAGACAGTTGAGCACTCGATGGAGATCGTGAAAGAGACCAAGGCAGTCCTCTAGGCTGCCTATTGGATGAAGGACCTTAGTCTTGTAGCTGTCTTCCTCCCGGAATGAACATCTTGCTTGACCACAGGCCGCGGACACTCTTCCTTCACCTGGCATGCTACACCTGCATTATTGGGGAGCAATTCGCCGACCTCTTAGGTACAGTTCCCACAACCTCCACGCCTGTCACACCAGAGGGGCAGGATTCCCTGAAGGTGGATGATCTTGCACAGCTGGGGAAGATAGTGGATATGACTTTGTACGTGCACCTCATTGTCTCTAACTTGTACTTGTCCACAATCAATCGGTCTGACATTGGCCACAATCAATCGGTCTGACATTGCCTTCACCTCGTAGTGCTTGGGGGTGAGAGCCCTTCATGCGACTTTGCGAGTGGTGCTGTATGTGGTTTTCACGCTGTACCTCTTGCTCTGCTTTCATCTCGAGTGCTTGGTGGTGGTCGACGCCTACAAAGACAGTGACGAGATCTGGAGTCCTAATGGATACGGGGTAGAATTGGCCACGTGTTTGTACTCGGTGGCATTGCTATGTCGTGGAGGAGTGGCAAGCAGGACTGCATAGCGTGTAGTTTGTCCGAGGCTGAGTATGTCACACTCAGGACTGGGACCGCTGCGGCGGTCGCTACATTGCTTGTTGTGTGAGTTACGTCAGGTGCTCCCTTCCATTGTTTGCCGCTGTGGCAGTAAGAGTGGCCTTGCCATTACAAAGAACTCTGGTGTGTTTCATGCACACACAGAGCACATTGTTATTAAGCATCACTTTGTGCAAGACCTGATGGAGTGACTGGTGATTTTCGTCATCAAGTTCGGCACGGACCTGCAACAGGCTGACAATCTGACCAAGGCATTGGCGCGTGGAACGTTTGGGATGGCCAAAAGTTTTGTCGGGCTCCGCCCCTTGTTTGAGTGTGGCTGAGAGCGGGGTGTTTGCATGTGCACCGTTGAGCATTATTTTCTTGTGGCAGTTCTGAACTTGCATGGGCATACATATCAAGTCATGGGGGGGTGTTTTGATAAGAGATGTTCCCATCAGGGTGTAGATCTGACTGTGACCACTCTGTCGTACCATGCTCGTGCAACCCTGATGCAGAACCAGCTGGCACCAGAGCGCCATCATGTGGTGATCCACCCATTTTTAGCTCTAGGACAGCTACCACGGCATGCCGGAGACTTGCTGGACACTCTGTCCTTTTTCTACAACCTCTAGAACTTTCTCGGTCGACTGGCCATGGACTCCATTTGCATGTTCTTACATTGTGTGTCTACCGATCGATGTTGGACTTGTGTGTGTGCAGTTGTTGTGTCTGACTCGAGTTTGTGCATGTGGAGGTTCAGATGGTGCTGTGTTTAGATGTGTGTCTACGGAGTTAAGGCAAGAATTGTGGTTTTTGGGCCAGTTTAAGGCAAAGTAACTCTGCCGCGTGCTTCACTCGTTTTGCGCCGTGACAGCTATTTATGCTGTGAGCTTGTTAGCTGCCATATCTCTCTGCATGTTAAAGCTGTTGAAGCTTATAAAACAATGCACATGTTCCCTAGCCAAATCCTTTCTGTTCTTGCACCTGCCTTGCGTGCTAGTGCATCAGCTGATGCAGTAGCAGGCAGGTGCAAGAACAGCAAGGATTTTCAATTGTTGCCACGTCGGTACAACAAACGCAAGGAAACTTATAGGTAACTTCTCACAAGGGTATTAGATCCGTTTGGTTTGGTTTTCAACCAAACTGAAGTAGATCGTTTCCCGGTTATATTTTTTTTCTTTCTGTTTTAGAAACCAAACCAAACCGACTTGAACAAGGAGTTTGTTGTATGTCAACCTGGTGAAAGTTCCACATGGTTTTTAAATTAAGTGAACCATGTCCTCAGTTTGTAGATTATTGACAAAATACTCCCGTTTGCATCCAAACATGGACTTGACAGAGATCTTGCATTGACTCGACGTCCCATGCATTGAGCATCGGAGTGATGATATCATCCTTTTTCTGAAAAATCACCGACCATGTTTCAAGGGGTTTGTGATTGTTTGGCAGGGAGAGGGGGGGTTGCATGGATTTTTTATGGGTAGTCCAGAACTTCCCATGCGATGAAAGAAAACCCACTCGGCCCTCCTACCATGGGGCCCAGTAGGAGCCTGTGCCAGACTTCAACGGAGGGTAGCACAACGGATGGAATAGGATGCGAGGCTTTGTGGGTATTTTCGCCCTCAGGACTTGATTACACTTGGAAAACACGCGGGTTGGTGGTGGAGAGTAACTTCGTCTTGAAGTGAAGTTTCTCACAAATGACTCCAGTGGTGTGGAGTCCATTCTAATCGTGGAGTCCATTCTCTTCATAGGACAAACCAAGAGCAAGGAAAGAGAACGTAATGTGATCTGTCTATTTGATCAGCGCATTGACGTAGCTTGATTAATTTCTCACGCTCAGTCATCCATCAACTAGATTTTATTGCCCCATGCAGAAATCCTAAGTTTCCGGTGTGGTTCAGGATAGGCAGTTAGTGGTACAATATCTTCGTACGTACGAGGGATGTTTTGCCACCACTCGAACCTTTTCCTCCTGTGGTGTGGCCAACATGATTGTGAAATCGATTGCGCCACGCCACGGAGTAAGGGTGGCTTCCGGCAAGGTGTTTGTATCAAAATGCCCGTTGGCGGCCCCTCACAAGCTCCTCGCCATGACGAGGTACACCATGAGGAGCACTACAAGGGATGGGGGCTACCTGCAATGTCGCTTTGACACATGCTCCTTGTGATGGGCATGCGTGGTTGTAGGCATGAAATACACCACCTTGGTTAGAGATTCAAATACCACAAGGACAACATCATGGCCATGAGGTGTCTTGGGTAAGCTAGTGATGAAATCCGTGCTCACTTCCTCCTAAGGGGAGCTAGGCACTGGGAAAGACTTATGCAGTCCTGCTGGTACCTTGTTGCTCGACTGGTTGCGGATGCACAGGTCACAGGCTTGGATGTTTTTTCATACATCGCACAACCATCCAGGCCACCACTAACGAGCCTTTCCGAAATTTACTACATCAAGGTGGCCAGCTGTTGGCGGGTCATGAAACTCAAAAAGGATATCATCCCACAACTCTTTGGAGTTGGGCACAACCACCAAGATTCTCTTCCAGTAGAGACCAGAGGATTCCACCAAGCTATACTGGTCAATGTCACCCTTGTCAAACCACAGGTCATCAAAGGATACCATGTGGGTATGTTGCAAGAATGACATGAAATGTGCAGTTGGTTTTGGTGGTTGGAGAAGGGGGTCATTAGACATGGGCACATCCTGCTCCCGTATGTCTTTGATGACCTTACGTGTGAGGGCTATGTGTGGGACGATAAGGCTAGAATAACCTTGCATGGAGTGATGGAAGTAGTTCGCCAAGCCTGAAAAGGCTTGTAATTTGCCCACATTGGATGGTCAAGGTGAGTCCACAACAGCTTGCACCTTGCAAAGATTCACCTGGAATCTATTGCTGCCAATGATGACGCCCAAGTACTACAACTCGGGTTGTAAAAATAACAACACTTCTCCATCTTTCACAAAGAACTTCTCCTTGTAGAAGATCTAGAGGATTGTACGCAGATGTCGTACATGCTCCTCATAATTCTTTGAGAACACCAACATGTCATCAATGTACACCAGAAAAATGGTTACGGAAGATGCGATTCATTGCGACTTACAACTTCTATGGAACGTTGGTAAGACGAAAGCCTAGCACTCCAAAGTAATAATACCCCATATGCGTGAGAAAGATGGTTTTAGGAGCATCTTCTCCAGTGATCTGAATCCGTTGATACCCTTGATCCAGGTGAAGGGCAGAGACAAACTTTGTACCATGAAGCTGGTCAAAGAGATCATTAACCCTTGGAAAAGGATGTCTTTTTTAAGTGATCAAGCTGTTCAATGCATAAGAGTCAACACAAATGCGTAAACATCCACCCATTTTTTTAACAAGGAGAATGGGAGCTCCAAGTACGAAGCTGCTTAGTTCAGTCCAATCCTTCGCCAGGTCATATTTAATCTATCTATTAGATTTCTCAAGTCTAGCACGACTGAGGTGATACGTAGGCCAAAACGATGGTCTTGCTCTTGGCTCAAGAGGGATTGTGTGACCAAAAATCCGTTTTGGCGGTAGGACGTCTGGAAAAGGGGAAAAGGCATCCAAAAGATCTTCGAGATGAGAGCTGAAAACACTCAAGGAAGACGGTTGATGGTTTCCATCGACCTTACGAAGTTGCACTCGGAATAAAGTATGGCCTTTGGGCAAGCATCGCTTGACTTGAAGAATTGTAAGGAAGGATTTGTTCGCTCGGTGTAACACTTGGTATGAGACCGCAGCAACACTGGAGGGACATCCGATGCAACTATTACATGGCGGCAACCTTGCACAAATTTTCTGCACATGTCCACCATCCAGAAGATCACAGACTTCACGAAGACGACGGTGAATGGAGCAAGTGCACCCAAAAAAGCCGAGCAGGAGTAACCGGCAAAGACTCCCGCGATAGAGGATCAGAAGCATGCAAGCAACGACGCTTCCAGGCGCAGCAGGCAGCTGTGACCGTCTTTGCAGTGAATGGCGCAATACCTATGACTTCGATGGCCAATCTGGTGACTCACCCCACGGACTCAACGAACCCTTTGCCTCCGCTGCTGCCAGTTGGGATGATACCTGGCACGATGGGAGGCACCGGCCCACAGGATCATATCAACAAAGATATGTACCAGCGTACAGCGTCCATCTGCTCCAACAATTCACTTTGGAGATAGAGGAGCTTCCAAATGCGCACACGCGGGAAAGAATGCTCATGAAGAGAAATGACCAGCTCTTGAGTGAACACCAAATTGAACCGGCACTTTTGGAACCAACAGTTCTCATGTGGCTGACGAGTTTGAAAGTGCACTTAACCACTGCTATGGTGAAACAACGAAAACAGAAACTGACCTCACAGCCTTGATTTTGCGTGGTATTTCTTTGCATTGGTGGTCTGATCTTATGACCATGCAACGGTAGCGGGAGACAAACAGAGCTAGACCAACAGCTCATGCAGTCACTCTCACATCGTTCACCACAGGCGTTCTGCCTACTGAGAAGATCAAACCAACGTGGCATGAATCACTGACTCCACAGTAAAACTGGATGGATTTGACATGCGCCATACTTGCATGCTTTAGAAAAATAAAGGAGAAGTTCGACGCACGGTACAAGCTTCAGAGCTTGCGTCAGCAGTCCA
Source organism: Penium margaritaceum (assembly GCA_023375785.1). NCBI lineage: Eukaryota > Viridiplantae > Streptophyta > Zygnematophyceae > Desmidiales > Peniaceae > Penium > Penium margaritaceum. The sequence goes on along the minus strand of SZWC01001096.1, from coordinate 211,311 downwards.
GAGTAACAGAATACACGTAACATTTTTGCAAATGCATCACCAGTAGTGACCTCTCTCCAAATGAAGTGTACTACAACAACAGCCTCAAGCGCAAAATCAGATTGGTAGTTGCAACATTTGGCATCCAAGACGACCTTCCTTGAGTGATCTCGACAGCACTGACTACAACACTCCTATGCGAGAATCCAACAGCTGGTCATCCCAAAGCCAAAATCCATATCGTGGCGACGACAAGTCTTAGTCGACAAAAACCTTGTCTCTGATGGAGATTGACGTTGTTGATTAATGCGATTAACACGTTTGCTGGACTTGCGGGAAGCCGTGTCACATCTTGCACGGGGGCTTTTGGAAGCAGCAGCAGCAAGCCAAAAAGGAGGGACAGAGAAAAAATGTGGAGTCAAGAAATGGCACAGGACAGGATTAGACAGCGAACCTCCTCATGACTGATCTCCCATCTGAACGGCTCACATCGCTGCAGCCGAGGGTTCTTGAGATTACAAAGTTTGGCAAGGAGTATGAGGATGACCAACCAGCGATATTGCTAAGAGCACAACCGAGGAGTTGTAGAAGTCGTAGAACGGTACCGACACTACAAGATGGATGATCTTGTCACAGTTTCGTCAGCAATGTCATGTTTTTGATGCTGGGTTTGCACACTGAAGTGGAGGTAGTTGAATTATACCGTCGACAAATTACTGCAGATCTGTCAACTTTGGGAATCACTCTGACTGCAAAACAGAGATCTGCACAAGGTAACAATATAAAAATCATGTCCAATGAATGACCACAGAACCATTATCTGGTGAAATTTCATATACTATTGCAATAAGCAGGTAGACGAGAGCAGCGATGGAGTTTATGTCAGTATTAATGGAAAGAAACGACCCCTGCCTCTTGTTGAGCGATCCACAATGCAATGACGGTTATGGGAAGCGGCATAGGAGGAAACAACCAAGGAAGTTGAAACAGTGGCAAAATGATGCATGCAGCAAGTATCACTAGACGTGGCCAAGCGATACTTGTGACGCTGAGCATAGTCTGTGTGGAGTCAGGGGAAGCGGAAGAAATCACAGAACCAGAAGCAACAACATTAGCCTCATCAGCCTCCACACCTAAGACATTTGAAGCCGTTCCTGAGGAGTTCACATCTCTCATTGAGGAGTTCGAAGGAGTTTTTCCTAAAAACTGCCTCGAGAGCTACCTGCACAGAGCAACATTGATCATCAGATAGACCCGAAGCTAGGCAGTAAACTAACGGTCAAGGGGACCTTTCGGATGAGGGACCATGAGCTAACAGAGCTAAAAAAACAGCTACACGAGATACTTGACCAGTGTTTCATCAGGCCATCCACGTCGCCATACGCTATACCAGTCCTTCTCGTAAAAACATTGGTGAGATGCAGATATAAATGGATTACAGGGACTTGAACGACATCACCATCAAGAACCGCTAATCCCTTCCTCAAGCAGATGAGCTTTTTGACCAACTTTACGTGGCAAGAATTTGTACCAAAATGAGTTACGCAGCAGTTGTACTCAGATCCACGTATCTGATCAAGAAGACGGTATTCTACAACAGATATGGGTACTTTGAGTTCAAGATTCTGATGTTCAGACTCAGAAACGCCCCTATAAAACTTATGGCAGCCAGGAACAATATTTTTGGCCGTACCTCAAGGACTTCGGTGTCATATATCTTGATGAAATCTTGGTATACAGCCGCACCCTAGAGGAGCACAATGGCCATCTCCAAAATGTTCTTAGGATTTTACAAAGTGAGAAATTCTACGGGGAACTTTCAATGTGCGATTTTGACCACCGTTTGATCGAGTTTTTGGGACACATATTTGACGGCGGATTGATGATCATGGACCCAAAGAATGTGGAGGCCGTCACTGATTGGCCAACGCCAACAAACGTTTGGGACGTCTAGGTATTTTTGGGATTCTATAACTGCTACCGTAAATTTGCAAAGGACTACGCTGGGGTGTCACTCAATAGTTTATTACGTGGAGTTGGGGAGTAGCAAAGAAGAAAAGTAATATCTTTAAAGGAACACCCTAACTTTAGTGAAAATCCTACAATTGGAGGATCCAACGGTAAACTGCATCATAGCGACCGACATGTTCGATTGAGAAATCGGAGTCATTCTCCTCAAAGACAACATCGGTAGAGAATAACCGAACGGGTATATGTTGAGAACTACACGAACCAGAGTTGAACCACGCAGTGCACACAAAGGAGATGTTGGCGGCCGTGCACAGTTCAAAATATGGTGGTTCTATCTGGAATACCGACGATGTGTCGTTGGCATTGCAGATAGCACTACCACAGTGTGTCAGTGCGTTATCCACACCGACCATCACACACTGAAATACGTCAAGTCACAGGCAAATCTGAGCTGTCAACAAACTCAATGGATAAAGTTCCTCGAGTCCAACTCTGACTACGATATTGAGTACCTGCCTAAAAAAACAAAGCCAGTGGATGCTCTCAGTTGACTACCAGAATTGATGGCCGAGATCAACCCATGACTCGTTGAACGAGACCCACACCTCATGAGGCTGTTTGCGAGGGGTTACGGGGGGTTCGGCGGGTACGACAAAACTAAGTTGTGATTCAATGACCCATACTCGCAATGGAGATTCACTCGCCAAGTTGTTGTACCACAGATGAAGAGCTTCAGAGAATGCTATTGGAGGAGTTCCACAACACCAGTCCAGGTGGACACTTCGGTAAGGAGAAAGCAATCAAGAAGCTGGCAAGATAATTCTCTTCGGACCGACGAGGCAGCATTATGTAAACTATGCAACACCTGTCAGCGACAAAATTCTCATTGCACGAGGCTACCAGGACTATTCCAACCTCTCCCCATTCCAACAGAACCATGAATGTACATCAGCATGGATTTTGTCACAGGGCTTCCTGCCACTCCGGAGGGGTATGCCGCCATCCTCACAGTGGTGGAAAGACTGTAAAAAATGTCTCATTTCATTTCGATGATGACCACCGTCACTGTTGAGGGAATAGTGTGACTGTTTCTAAACCACATCGTGCGGCTGAACGGAGTGCCACAGACAATCATGAGCGACACGGACAGCCACTTCACTAGCTGTTTTCGGCTTGATATGATGAGGTGTTACGGTAGTCAGATTTAGCTCTCAACGGCACTCCATCCTCAAATTGAAGGACAAACCAAGCGGACAAATCAGACACTAAAAAAACGTCTCTGCACTTTGTGCAATCCCCATGGGACTGATTCGATGGCAAACCTCCCGATGCAGATTTCACATATAACTCTGCGACTTCCACCGCTACTGGAAGAATTCCGCTCGAGATGGTCCATGGCAAACTACCTGCCACAGCGGCAAGATTGCAGATCCAAAACAATATTCATGTGGTTGACATCCATCGATGTGACTTCTCTTGCGTCTGTGAGGAACGACGGCAGATCCTTGAGAGACGCAGAAGGCGGTGAAGCAAGCAGCGGACCAAAATCCTTGTGACGAAATTTCCAGCATTGGCGGCCCCATCGTACTCAACTCAGTGAATAATCAAACTACACAAACAAGACTTTGCAAAGCTCCAATCCCAATGGTGGGGACCATTTGAGACTGAGCAAATGCAGACCCCAGTTGTCGCTCAAATTCACCTACCAGACACCATGGTGATCCCTCGGTCTTCCACATCAGCAAGCTGAAGCACTTAGAGGACCCAAACGAGCAGAGATGTCGCTCCTCTGCCTTCCATACAAATAGAAGAAGGTATGAAGTACGTCATTGAGGACATCCTCAGACATTTGCGCCGTGGAATAAAATGACCAAACATTTTGTTATGTGGCATGGCTACAACACCGCGCACAAGATCTGGGAATCCTATGACAACCTCCACGACATCAATCATCTGATCCACAGACATTATAGATGTCACCGGCCTATGTCGGCTAACGAGCCGGGACGTTGTGGCCACAAGGGGAGAACGTGTTACGTTCTAGCAGTACATGAGTCTATAAACTCCGTGAGTGGGCATTTTTATCATTACATTCGTGGTCCACCGCCTGTTGACCTTAAGATGTGTACGCCGACCGGCCGGCCATTGGTACTATTTGGTTTTCTTCTCAACAACGCTAAAATTTCATAACTATGCACCTTGATATTCTTGAAACTTATCAAATTATCAATAGAGATTCTTGAAGCGACCACTCATGCACGTTATCGCACACGTCGCGGGACTTGAGCTCTCAAGACGCTACATATGCCTCATTCTCTTTCTTGCTATTGTACGTGGGCTCGACATGTCCAATACTTGTCAAGTACGCTTACTGCTATATACAAATTATTCCCCGAATCATCTCCGTCCCGCACTTCATGCCTCTAAACCATCCATGCTCCTTTTGGTAGAAGAGTATGCATCCTTGTTGTTTTTGTAATTGTATATTGTTGCATCCCTGACGTACACAAGTCCCTAAACGCTGCAAGTGGGTATTTTTGTCATTACATTCGTGGTCCATCACACGTTGACCTCAGGATTTTCACCCCGACCTTCAATGTTCCGTTCCTTAAGGTTATGATAACTTCCACCATTTTCCAGAATTGTCGACAGAAGTGTCGTGAACCATATCGGGGTTTTGATATTGTTTGGTCGACTTCTTGACTGCACTAGACTTCTATAAAACCATGTGCTATGTTCTTGAAGCCCCCCGACTTCTCAGCGGAGCTTCTCGAAGCAGCCACTCATGTTGCAACCTCACATGCATCGCTTGACTTGAGCACTGAGGACTTGACATATGCTTTATTCTCATTTTCTGCATTGCATACATGTGCTCGAATCACTCAAAACTTCTCATGGAAGTAGAATTATTGGTCCACGTGTTCCAAATCCTTGAATTGTCTTCTGCTCCAAACCTCATCCCTGTGAACCACCTACGTTGTGCTCGGCATAAGACTTCGTATCAGAGCACAGTGGCATTGGAGGAACAGCTGATGCATTATCTACCAGGCAATAACCTCACACGATTCTTCAACGCATCTCCACCATTCAGAACTTTGCATACCTCACAACGACATTGGTGAACGAAGCGAGCGCACCCAACTACAAGCAGCACTAACCGGCGAAGATTCCAGCGATGGAGGATCTGTAGCATGCAAGCAACGATGGTCTCTAGGCAAACTGGATAGCAACCTTTACGGCGAATGGCACAACACCAACAAACCCGACAGCCAGCCCGATGGCGGACCCAGCGGGCTCGGCAAATTCCTTGCCGCCGCCGCCGCCGCATGTCGCGTCAACATCTGGCACAATAAAAGGCACCGTCCAACAAGCTCGCATTTATGAAGACATGTACCACAAGCTGTTGAGACTCGAGAGCCTCAACACTCATCTGCTCCAACAACTTAACGCGAAAATCGAGAAGCTTTGAGATTCTTGTGTACGCAAAGAAGTACGCACTGAGTCAATTCCAAATTCGCCCGCACTCCCTAAGCCGTTCGATCCCGCGAACTCAAATGGACCAACGGTCAGGATGTGGCTAAAGAGTTTGGAGGTGTACTTTCACTGCTGCTGGGGTCAACAACGACAAAACGAAAATTGACCTCGTGGCCTCGCTCTGCGTGGCACGGCTTTAAGTTGGTGGTCCGATCTAAAGGCCATCCAACGGCAATAAGAGACCAATGGAGCTGGATCAACGGCTTACACGACCGTTCTCACATCATAGACTGCAGGCGCACTACCTTTCTAGCATAAAAATCTGGTGTGGTACATCTCTTTAACGTCACCGGAAACATGGAGCGACTTTAGGCATGCTACACTCGTCCACTTTGAAAAGCTCAACAAGAAGTCTGACACACGTACAGTCTTTAACACTTGCATTAGCAGTTAAGCATGGCAGAGTATATGTGGCATTTTCATGAAATCATTACCGCCAGCAACCTCGCCCCTGACGAGCTCTGTTTCCAACTTCCGTAAATGATCGCACAAGCCGATTGCATTGGCAGCGTTGACTACATTGCTCGGATGCAGGATTCCAACGGATGGTGACCCCAAGGCCACGATTCTTATTGTGGCAGGGGAAATTCACAGTCAGCAATAACCTCATCCCTAATGGAGATTGACGCCCTCGATCAACGCGATCAACAGCTCGACTGGAATTGAGAGAAGCCGGGCCATATCTCGTGTGGCTGCCGAAGGCGGAAATAACAAACCTAAAAGGGGGGAAAGTCACATAAAAAGAATGAGGAGTCGGGAAACAGTAAAGGTCAGGAGTAGTCGACCGATCGCCCATCTGAGCGGCTCACATTGCTACATATGAGGATTCATGAGATCACAAACTTTGACAAGGGATACGAGGATGACCAACTGGCGATATAGATACGGGTACAACCGAGGGGTGGTAAGAGTCGTTGAACGGTACTGAAACTACTAGGTGGAGGAGCTTCTCACAACGTTATAGGCAATGACATGGTTCGGAAGCTAGGTTTGAAGACTGAACCAAGGGTGTTCGAAGGAAAAATCGTTGATAGACAATTGCATATCCATTTACTTTGTAAACCTTTCCAACTGTAAACCTGAGATCTGCATGGCATAACGGTGTGGAGGACTGTCCAATGAGTGACCACAAAATAATCCGCGGGTGATATTTCCTGTATCAGCACAAACCGCAGATAGACTGGAGCAGCGAATCAATCTACGTCAGCATTAATGGCAGAAAAATGACACCTGCCTCTGGTCGAGCGACCCACAATGCAACGACGGTTAAGAGAAACAGCAAAGGTGGAAGCAGCAGAGGAAGTTGCGGCAGCAACAAAAGGCTAGCCGATATCCTTGGACGTGACCAGGAGGTATTCGTGACGCGGAGCTCAAGCGTGGCTGGTATACGTGGAGACCGGAGAGGCGAAAGAAATTACATCTGTTGAGGAAACCACATCGGGCTCGACACTTGAGAAGTTCACAGCCGTACTGGAGGAGTTTGCGCCACTCATCAAGGAGTTCGAAGGGGTATTTCTCTACAAAATGTCTCGAGAGCTACCTCCGCAGGGGAACATTGATCATCGGATATTCCTAGAGCCGAGTAGAATTCCGACAATGAAAGGGACCTATTGGATGAGCGAACACGAGCTGACCAAACTCAAGAAGCAGCTGGAAGAGATGCTCACTCAGGGGTTCATCAGACCCTCCATGTCACAGTACACGACACCAGTATTATGGGTGAAAAAGAAAATAAACAGCTGTAGATGTGCGTGGATTACCAAGCGTTGATCGACATCACCATCAAGAACTGCTACCCCTTCCTACGAGGAGACGAACTTTTTACCAACTCCACAAAGCCCAGCTTTTGAGTGCTTTCGACCTAAAAAGCGGTTATCATCAGATCCGCATATCTGATAAGGACGTCGAGGCGACAGTGTACAGCACCAGTTACGAGCACTTCGAGTTTACAGTCATGCCGTTCGGACTCACGAATGGCCCCGCAACCTTCATGGCGGCAATAAATAGCATTGATCGTCCGTATCTCAACGATTTTGTTGTCGTGAATCTCGACGACATTCTGGTGTACGGCCGCATTCCGAAGGACCACAATGGATACTTCCAAAAAGTTTTCTTTTTTTATAAAGAGAAACGTTTTTGGGAAAAATCTCAAAGTGCAACTTCTGCCGCTGTTCGATTGAGTTTTGGGCCACATCATCGACGACAGACAGATCACCGTGGACCCGAAGAAGGTCAGGCAGTCCCTGATTGGCCCGACGCCTACCAATGTTCGGGATGTCCAGGTGCTTTTGGGCTTCTGCAACTACCACCATTGGTTTGTTAAGGACTACGCACGAGTGTCAGTGCCTCTCTCCGATCTCACTCATAAAACCACCAAGTGGAATTGGGAGGACGGTGAACAAGAAGTGCTCAACTCTTTGAGAGACACTCTAACTCGGCGTCAGACTTACAATCGGCAGCTCCAACGGTGGAATATATCATGGCAACGAACGCGTCTGATCGAGTAATTGGAGTCGTTCTCCTTCAAGACAAAGGCGGTGGAGAACAACCAGTCGCGGACATGTCACAAAACTACACAGGCCCAAACTGCACTACGTGGTGTACAAGAAATAAATGATTGGAGTTGTGCCCGCGTTCAAGACATGACGGTGCTACCTCAAATACCGGCAATGCATCGTCCGCACCGACCATCAGGCCTTGAAATATTCCAAGACTCAGCCAAATCTGAATCGTCGACAAAATCGATGGATGGAGCTCCTCGAGTCCAACTTCAACTACAATATCGAGTACCAACCCGAGAAAACTAATCCAGCAGATGCTCTAAGTGGGCGATCGAATTTGATGGATGAGACTGACTCGTTGCTCGTTGAACGAGACACTTAACTCACAAGACTATTTACGAAGGGTTATGAGGAGTTCGGCGGGTACGACAGAATCAAGTTTTGGTTCTACGACCGCTTCTGGCGATGGTGACGCACTCTCTAGGTGGTCGCGCCACCAAACAAGGAACTGCGAAGGATGTTAAAGGAAGAATGGCATGACAGTGGTCCAAGCGGACACTTTGGTGAGGACAAGACGCTTAAGAAGCTGGCAAAGTACTATTGGTGGGACGAGATGCAAACCAACATATCAGCTTTCAGAAAATTGTGTGACACCTGTCAAAGATAAAAAAATCCCGTCACACGAGGCCACCCGGTCACTCCAGCCACATCCTATCTCGATAGAACCGTGGGCAGACATCAACTTGGAGTTTGTGACATGACTGCCATCCACTCTTGAGGGTTATGATGCCATCCTTGTGGTGGTGGACAGATTTTCTTGAATATCGTACTTCATTCCAACGACGATCACCGTCATCACAGAGAGAACAGCACAACTGTTCTTAAACCAGATCAGACGGCTGCACAGCGTGCCATTTTTTCACAAGTTGATGGCGCATTATGATTGTCGGATCGAGCTATCAACGGCCGCCGATTGGGCGGCTAAACTTCCGACCGCCAAACTCGCATACAACTCCGCCATTTCCACCGCAACGGGTACAATTCCTTTTGAAGAGGTGTACGGTAAATCTCCCGCCACACCGGCACGACTGCAGAGTTAGAGTAATATTCCCGCGGTCGACATCCACCGTAGGGACTTCTCAAGTATTTGGGAGGAAACATGGCGAGCGCTCGTGAAGAGGCAAGCAACTGTGAAGAGAGCAGCCAACCACTATTTCATCAATGACGTGTTCAGTGCTGGCGATCGCGTCCTCCTTAGCTTGGCGAACATCAAACTCCAAGGACAAGACTTTGCGGAGCTCAAATTCTGCTGGTTGTCAAGCGATGTAATGCGTTGCTTGATGTTGCATGCCAGGAAGCATGGCAGTCCACCTTGTTTTCCACATCCGCAAGCTCAAGCACTACCACGACCGCAGTTTGTACTTCCCTTGTAAAGATGTCGTACCTCCACCTCTAGTACAAGTGGACGAGGATATGGAGTACGTGATTGAAGATATCTTCAAAAAATTATGCCATGGAAAAACAACCGAGTATCTGGTCAAGTGGCACGGCTACGATGCTGCACGCAACAATTGGGAGCTCTACGCCAACCTCCGAGACGTCAATCACCTGATCGAGTGCTACTATTGCCGTCTCCAGCCTACGCCTGCTCACGCCTCGGAACGTTCGGGGTGAAAGAGGGGGGGGGGGGTGGGAGTGTGTCGCCCCTGAGGTACATGAGTCTCTAAACTCCACGAGCGGGCATTTTTGTCATTATATTCGTGGTCCACCGCACGTTGACTTCAAGGTTTGTACGCCGATCATCCAAGGGCATTTCGGCCAACTGCCCTAACCTCCGATGTTCTATTCCAGAAGGTTGTGACCACTTCGACCACTTTCCAAATTGGTCGATGGAAGTGTTGCAAACCATATCGATGTTTTGATATTGTTCAGTCGACTTCTTGACGATGTTTAGAAAACCACGCCTCGATATTCACCAAGCCCTCCGACTTCTCGGCGAAGCTTCTCAAAGGAGCCACTCACGGGGCGACCTTGCACGCGTCGCTCGACTCGAGCGTTGAAGACTCGACATATGCCTAATTCTCATTCTCGGCATTATATATATGTGCTCGACTTACTTGACACTTGTCTTCAGAGTGTTCTTAATTCTTTATGTCAATTATCTTTTTGTCCCACCTACGTTCCGGTCGATGGAACATCTATACAGGCTCGTAGCACACTAAAATCGGGAAGAGTCATACATTTGTGCAGAGTCCCAACTTCCCAAAGTCTTTTGTGCTCCACAAATTCACTTGTTCACCATCTTTGTTTTGCTCGATGTAACACACGGTATGCCACAACTGTAGTGACGAAAATACCCAGTCAAAGAGTGTCACGGATGGCATGTTTACCCCAAAATAAATCCCTTAAGTGGAGAGTTCGGGTCCTCTGTGATCGTGGTGGGCAGGGGTACCGTGCATGACTGCCGCTTTGCACGCCCCTCCGAGCCGCCTGCTGCAACTTCCGCAAGCGCTGCGGCGGCGAACGTTCGGCGCTACTGCTGGCGCTACACACCAGCAGCATTAGCAGCATCAGCACCGGGTCAGGAGCAGTGTCAGCACTAGCCTCGACAGCAGCGACGGCGGTGGCGGTGGCGGCGGCGGCGGCTCTGGCCGGTGGTACACCTCGTTCTTCCCGCCTCTCTATCTCTTCGCTCGCCATTCCGCAGTTTCTCGCTTGCGCTCGTCCACACGCCCCTATCCGAACGGCGCACCACGAGTGCCGACTCCAGCCTTCAGCCGACCCACCCATGCCCTCCCTCCACACTGCAACCACAAATAACAGTTGACAAGGAGGGCGGGACAACGGACACTGCTGCGGACCCCATACGACCAGCGGCAGCGGCTGCCCAGCAGTGGCCGACGTGGAACCAGTGGTGGCATTCGCGGTGTCATCGGCAGCAGAAGCGGGATTAACATCAGCCGGTGCAGCATAAGCAATAGAAACGGCAGCAGCAGCAGCAGCAGCAGCAGCAAGACAGAGTAGAGGGTCAAGCTCTGTGGAGAATGGAGCCACGTCGGAGCATGCGCAGGGGATCCATGTGAGGTTGTGGATGTGCGGCAGGGGGATGGGGGGGGGGGGGATGTTCCATATCAACGGTCGTGTAGTCTTCTGCTTTATCCATGATGGGCGAGGCTGGCAGGACTGATGCCGGATCCCTCTGCTGTCTGGCATTGTAGCGCTGAAGTACATGTTGTCTGCGTGATGCTGTTGCTAGAACATTCTCCTCGTGTCTTCCTCGTCGTCTTGTTGCTGCTGCTGCTGTTCTTTCGCTTCTGTCTCGTTTATCTTTTTTCCTTTTGTCTTTTTGGTGTTTTTGTTCTTCTGTTTCTTGTTCTTCTTCCTCTCCTTCTTCCTCTTCTCGTTCTCATTCTTCATTTTTTCTCTTGTTTTTGTGCTTCTTCATCTTCATCTTCCTCTTCTTCCCTTCTTCTTCTTCTTCTTCTTCTTCTTCATCTTTTTTTCTTCTTCTCCTTCTACACCTCATTCTTTTCCATTGTCTCCTCCTCCTCCCCCCCTCCTCCTCCTCGTCCTCGTCCTCGTCCTCCTTCTTCTTCTTCTTCTTCTTCTTCTTCTTCTTCTTCGTCTTCTTATTCTTTTTCTTCTTCTTCTTCTTCTTCGTCTTCTTCTTGTTCTTCTTGTTCTTCGTCTTCTTCTTCTTCTTCTTCTTCTTCTTCTTCTTCTTCTTCTTCTTCTTCTTCTTTATCTTCTTGCTGGTTTATCTCGTTGTTGTTGGTTTATCTTCTCCTCCTTCCCTGCTTCCACCACCACCGCGACCTCCACCTCCTCCTCCTCCTCCTCCTCCTCCTCCTCCGCCGCCTCCTTTCCCTCCTCCTTCT
>SZWC01001096.1:134891-176988 GCA_023375785.1 Penium margaritaceum | reverse complement strand
CCCCCCCCCCTCCCCCCGGGGCCCTGGTTTTGCTCTAGCTGTAGTGCACAATTCGAGTGAAACAGGCGCGGCATGTCGCAGACGCGCACGTAAGTTCTTGCACAGACATCAGTTTGGCCACGGCCATCCGTTAACTCCTCCCGTCACCGTGGTCGCAATGAACGAAGGCCCGTTCTGCGCGGTTCCTTGTTCGTCGGTACTGTCGCTCTGCAGATTTGACCTTGACAGCACTCACCGTGGTCACATATCAATGGGCCCAAGACGTATTGCCTTCCACACGATTGGAGTAGCGAGCTGCCAGATGCGACGGTGACCTCCTGAGTTCCCGGGAGTGGGTGAGTCGTCGGCGGACACTGGTCGTACTGCCACCCCGCCGAACGGTTGGCGCAGCAGAAACGTGAGAAGTGAGAGCTGGGAGTAAGAATGAGGACCTTCTAACTTTCGATGGGCATTGGGAAGTAGGCCGTCCTGCCAATGAACGCCCTCGGGGGACCCACGCAAGCCTCGCAAAGCGGCGCGTGCGCCTCGTGCACATGCGCAGCACAATGCGCACATCCGAAAGGACCGCCAGGTACTGACAGTTCATTTGGCAACTGCCGTCGACGTTTTGTGCAGACTCACGCACAAAGCGACTCATGCGCCTGTGACCCACGACGAGCACGCCTGCCGGCACGCCGAAGCTTTCGTCGCGGCACGGTTCGGCCCCGACGTTTCTGATGCGGCAACTGTTGCCTGTCCCTCACGGACTCGAGTCGCGGCCAGCGGCTACGACTGTGTTCGTCCATGCGGCAACTCCTGCCTCAGCTGTCGCCAACTTGGCACATGGCGGACCCCCCCCCCCCCCCGCCCTTCCTGACACCCCTCCGTACTGGCCCCCAACACACGCCGTTCGCACTATGTGCTTACGTGGAGGCAGACCGCTCCAGCACGACTGCACTTTTGGGTTCGGCTAAATAGCGCGCCCCCTTACTTTTGACGGAGCGCTACGCCATCTACCAGTCAAATTGTATGATTTTTAACCACCCCGTTGACTGCCAATTATTTCACCATCGACCTGAGATCTCTCTCCAAAACATCACCACAAAAACGTTTCCCAAAATTCCCCTCGTAAGTCAGGGGTTGTGGGTCTTATTAAGGTTCGGGCTCCTCTCAGGCAACACGGTAGCGGGGCCTGATTGGTTCCCTTTCAACGAAGGAGGGGTTCAGTCTCCCAAAAAACTTTTGCACATGCCAAAAGTTACCTCGGCAAAGTCAAAACAAACCAGATATTTGGGGATTCAATGTTAAATGCACTACTTTTCCCAGTGGACTCAGGCGATGCGCAAAAGCGCCCTTTTGAATTACATAGTAGCCTTGTTGCAATCATTTTTTTTGTAGAACTTTTAGGCAATTTCCTACCCTTCAACGATGTTCCAACAGCAGTTTCGTCCGCAAGCAAAACACCAATACATCAACGTCCTTGGTCCCGGTCTATTATTAATAAAAGTATGAACAATATGGTGGATGTAGCGGGAGGGCCGGTTCGGCCCTCCCTCCTCGCTAAGGCAAGGGTGGTTGCGCACCACCCCTCGCGTCAACGAGGGCTGGCCGACGGCCAGCAATTCGCTGGACGTCGGCCAGCTCGCTGTCGGCCGGCTGGATGGCCGGCGGCCGGCCAAGCGACCGGCCGGCCACCGGCCGGCCAGCCGCCAGCCGCCGATCGCGGCCTCAGCCCGACCGGCGAATGAGGGGCCACGAGGGCCTCTAGGGCGAGGCCTCGTGGCCTCGTGCCCTCGCCCCCCCTCGCCCTCCTTGCAAACGAGCAAGAGAGGAGGAGGGGATAGAGGGAGCGAGGGTGAGGTGAAATCTGTTGGCGCAAAATCGCCAGCGTGCCTCGCACGCGACGATTTCGCGCCAGAACGACAAAACGAAACTCGAAGTTTGTTTACGACGAACTTCGACGTAAAACAAACGGAATAACTCGTGCGAACACACGAGTTCGAGGTAAAAACCCCCGGTTTGGGTCCCAAAACCAAGGGTTTGGTTAAAAACGGAAATGGGCCTCCGGAGACTCGAAATATTTGAGTCTCCCTGCTCTGGGTCGTTGGTGACGATTGCCCCTCAGTCTTGCGAAGGGGGTAAACCCGTGACGCGGACTGAGAACGCCATTCTGCAAACTCCGACGACGAGTTCAGAGCAGGAGCTGGAGACTCAGCCCGTTACAGTGGTTCTTAGAGCCAGACGACCCTCGTGACCAAGTGTTCGACGGAAACGGCGGCTACAACATAGATAAAACGCCGCCGGCAGCTGCAAGCAGCAGCAGAAGAGACTACGACATCAACACTTCACGGATTGAAGCGCCGTAAAATGCGTTAGAGAGCTTGGAAAAAAGCTCTACTTGGTGGAGTGTCTTTCTTCCAGCCTCTCCTCACTTCCAGAGGGCGAGGAAGATTTTTGTGGGGCGGGGTGGGGAGTTCCCACCCTCAAAAACCAGAAAATCCTCCCCATTTTGAAGGCTCGTTCAAAACCCCTTCATCTAAAAATTGGGACAGCGCCCCTCCCCAAGCTTAGGGACTCTCACGACCTGAGAGCACCGTAAAAAGAAGGAGGGAGACATCTTGGGGACTTTTGGCGGCTCCCCCAACGCCGCCGGCTCAAGGAGGACGCTGCCAAGGGGCGCGAGACGTGACAAGAAGACGCAAGAAGAGACCAAGGAAGACCAGAAGAGAAGAAGACAAGAAGACAAGAAGGAAAGTAGTATTTTCGTTCTTGACTTTGTACTTGTTTGCCTTCTTGTTCTTTGGCTTAGTTTTGTGAGCGGTACTCACAATCCTTGTCACCCCCTTGTATTATGATTTTCTGTTTTCCTAGATCCTAGTTGCTACCAAGTGCCGTGAGTCACGGCTTAAGAGGACTAGTTTCTAAACCCATGACCTTGTGCCGACGTGGCGGCCTAGGAAAATAGAAATTTAAATTGAAATTGCCTCACCAATCGTGAGAGCAACGTCTTAGGAGGCGATTCCTCCTCGTTGTGGGGTGATCCTCACAACGACCTTCACGTGCTAGTTGCACGAGTGACGGGATGGCAAGTGCCGGACCGTCTAAGGCCAACAAGGGCAAGGTGGTGACGTTCTGACCACACGTCCTTGGCGGACTCCAAGTTTTGGGAGCCGCCGTCGCAAGCACGGTTGCCAACCCAAAGGCAACCGTACCGCCTAAGGCAACCGTGCCGCCTAAGGCAACCGTGCCGCTGAAGGCAACCGTACCGTCTAAGGCAACCGATGCCAACCTCGGCGACACCGAGAAGCGTGCGGAGGCCGCAAAGGTGCTCGACGAGCACGTCGACGCGCACATGGGCGACCCCCATGCGACGGACGACGCGATGGAGGAGGATCTTCCGGAGGAAGACCCCGACGAAGAGCACGACGCCGACGATGGCGAAGGCGATGAGGATCGCGACCATCGCCATCGTCGTGCGGCGAACTCAAGCCGATTGCTCGAGAAGGAAAAGGCGCCCGCCGCATCACCTGAAGCTGCCGACGGCAGCGAGACTGCCAAGAGCAGCAAGGGCGCCGAAAGCAGTCACACGGGAAGTTCCCGCGAGAACGAGCCGGATAACGACGCCGCAAAGGCAATTTGCGATGGCCGTCGCAGGCTTGCGGAGTTTGCTGCTGAGGCGGCAGGCCGACTGAAGATCACCACTGACGGTGGAGATACGGCACCACTCGGAGGAATGGGGGTGGACCCCCCTTCCTACGATGTGGCCGCAATGGGACAGGGCAGCGCCCACTCCAGCGTCGTCGCCGAAGAAAGTCTCCTCCAAAAGGTGAGACTCCTTGGAGGCGTGTACGCGAACCGTACCCTCTTGCAGTGGGTAAGGGTGCACGGACAACGCGAGGTCCTAGAGACTATCGTAGATGCTCTGATGACATCAGAGCTCAAGTTCGCGTTCGCCAACCTGCTGGCCCATGTCGGGCAGAGCATCATGGACCTTGACCGTGATCGCCAGCTGCAGCGCCTGGCCGCCCATGAGGCAAGCCGCCGATGCAACGACCTCGACAAGGCGTTGCAGAGCGTGACACAGGTGCGGATACAACAGCAAGCACAGCGCGCCGCAGCTGCGGATGCCATTGCCGGTGGCAGCGACGACTTGCCTACCTCGACGACTTTGGGGTCGGTCATGAACACGTCCTTCCTCTACAGTGTGGAGATCTTCCGGAAGGGCGTGAAGCTGACCAACTGGCTGAACTGCATGGAGCACGTTCTACGTGTCCACAAGGCTCCACTCAGCCAGTGGGGCGACCTTGCCATGACGCGACTTGAAGACAAACTCTTCAAGTACGTGGTCAAGGAGTGGACTGCGCAGCAGCCGCACCTCGAGTGGCAGCCCATGCCGTGGGAGACTTTCTGCACAATCATGCGCAAGAAGTGCACCCAACGTGAGGAAGCGTAGCGTGCCTTCCACAAAATCAAGGACTTCAGGCAGCTGGGCAGCTCGCTCGAATCCTACTTGAGCGAGTTCACCGCACTCGTGGAGGAAGCCGAAAGCTTCACCGAGGGCGATGGGACTCAGACTTTCAAGTACCCGGAGTGCATGCTGCTGGAGTACTTGCGTGATGGTCTCGCCAGCAAGAAGCTGAAGGACAAGACCACCACGACAACCACTGGCCAAGCTTGGACAAGCTGGAGGGCGTTGCGCGACGACATGACCGAAGTGTATTCGGTGAACCCGAAACACTACTCTGATGCACGGCCGAACGCACGTGCACATCAGGGGTGCGACATGCGCGTGGACGCTGCAGAGGCTGGTGGGTCAGCCGGACAGCGAGGCGGGGCCAAGGGCAAGCAGCCTACAAACCCTCCAGCCAAGAAGGCTGGTGGACACAAGGGTCCCAACAACAAGCGCAGCCGCGAGAATGACGAACTGCAGGCGGCACGTGAGCGTCGCAACGCAGCCTTTCGCGATGGGATCTGCCACAACTGCATGCAGCCGGGCCACTTTAGGGCTCAGTGCCCTGAGGCTGCTGGTGGTGGACAAGAGGCCGCGGCGCTAGCTGCAGCAGCAGCACCTCGTGGGGATGGTGCAGCAGGAGGCCGCGGACAAGGCCGTGGACAGGGTCGCGGTCGCGGCAATGGGCCCGGCCGTGGTAACGGACAGGGCCGTGGGGCGGGTTTTCCCCACACCTGAGTGATGTCAGTGGGGACCACTCAGGGGTAAAACTGGATCACGATTGTGAGTTCATGTTTTCAGACGAGGATGTTAAACAATTTGAGTTTTTGACGAGTTCAAATTTCTCTGTTGCTTTCTCCCCTCTCATTGAGCCTCATTCTGCACTTGCTGATCGACATTGCCCACTAAATCTTGCATCACCAGACGAGATGCATGACCGAACTTGCTTAGTGGTGGCGACACCAACCACTGTGTAAGAGTTGTGTAACACAGTGATTGAAGTAAACACCCTCAAAGCGATGAGCTCAATCACATTCGCAGTACCTTTAGTCGACAATTTCGACCCAGTGAAACTTAAAGACTGGAAGGTGCTAGCCGAATTCACACGTGCCCACAGGATGTGGACTCGAGTGGGTGAATCATGGGAGTTGCGACGCCCGTCGTACAGATTCCGTGTTTATCACAAACTCGGCTTACCGTCGTCGAGTCTGTTCACTCGGAAGAGTGGAGGCAACATGACGATGCAGTTCAAAAGACACCTAGCTGGAGCTCCCGTGAACGTACTTGCTGACACTGGAGGGGACGACTCTTTTGTTAGCCTTGGCTTTACCCGCCAGGTTGGCCTGAAGTACGAGCCATCGAATGGCGCAGTTGTCGTCGGTGACAACCGTACGGTACCCGTGATCGGTACTTGTGAAGCGAATATTTGTATTCAAGGGTACACACAGAGTGTCACGTTGAAGGTACTCAACCTTCTTGACCCGTTTGACGTGGTGCTAGGCGATCCCTGGCTCCGTGACAACAAGGCTCTAATGTGCTTCGAATAAAAGCGTTTGATCCTCTAAAAAGGACAACGCCGCTTTACGTTGATTCCGAGTACGGAATTATCACCGACCCGACTCAAAGTCCATGCCAGCTTGTCTGCAATGCATGTCAAGAGACGTATTCGACAAGGTTGTCGATAATTCTTGGCTCAGCTGCAGAAAGTGGAGGACAAAGTGACGGAAGACACGCCACAAGAGATTAGATCTCTATTGGCGGAGTTCTCGGATGTGCTCCAAGACCCACCGGCTGGGCTTCCACCAGAAAGACACATGGGCCACACGATTCCGCTGCAACCGGAGGCGACTCCTCCGTTCAAACCCATGTATCGCCTTAGTCCAGCAGAAAGGCGAGAGGCCGAACGCCAAATAAAAGAGTACCTTGCAAAAGGGTGGATCGAGCCCAGTAGCTCACCGTATGGTGCGCCGATCCTTTTTGTGAACAAAAAGGATGGTGGTTTACGCATGTGCGTAGATTACCGGGCGTTGAACAAGCTGACGATGAAAAATCGATTCTCCTTAACGCAGATTGAGGACCTTTTTGACCAACTCCAAGGCGCAAAAGTGTTTTCGTCCTTGGATTTGTCTCAAGGGTACCATCAAATCCGCATCACGGAAGATGATGTGCCCAAAACCGTGTTTCGAACGCACATGGGACAGTATCAGTTCCGAGTGTTATGCTTCGGGCTTACAAATGCCCCGGCAACCTTCCAAGGAGAAATGAACCGAACGTTCGCCAAACAACTCGGACAGTTTGTCTTGGTTTACCTGGATGACATCCTGGTTTTCTCCAAATCAATGGAAGAGGATATAGAACATCTGCGCGAAGTTCTCGCAATCCTTCGGGAACAGAAGTTCTATGCGAAAGTGAGCAAGTGCAAGTTTCCACAAGATGAGCTCGAATACCTTGGACATATCGTCGACAAGGACGGCATCCGTGTCGACCCACGAAAGGTCCAAGCCCTTGTGGACTGGCCACGCCCCGAAAATGTTGGGCAGATTCGGTCTTTCCTCGGCCTTGCAAACTATTTTCGACGGTTCATGCAAGGGTATTCGACCCTGGTAGCACCGCTAACGAGGCTCATGCGAAAAGACGTGCGTTGGGAATGGACATCTGATTGTGAGAACGCTTTTCTCAAGGTCAAAGAGCTTCTCTCCACGGCGCCCGTCCTAGCTCTTCCGGATCCATCGCAACTGTGGGAGGTTCGATGTGATGCGGCGGTAGTAGGACTTGGAGCCGTCCTCATGCAGAACGGTCACCCAGTTGTGTATGAGAGCCGGAAGCTCATTCCCGCGGAAACGCGATACACGACTGGGGATCAAGAGCTCCTTGCGGTAGTACACGCTTTCAAGATGTGGCGTTGCTACCTCGAGGGTGCTGAAGGGGGTGTGACGGTCGTGACCGACCATAATCCATTGGTGTTTTTCCAAACGCAACCGAACCTGTCAAGACGACCGGCGCGTTAGAGCGAATACCTGAGTCGATTCTTGTTCACATGGGAGTATCGGCCAGGACGCATCAATGTGGCCGATCCACTAAGCCGACAGCCTGTGGAAATGAAAGCAACCACCGAGGTGAGTGGGTGTTTTATGGCCATTGCAACAGCAACCGTACAACCACCAGATCCCCCTGCACCTCTGCGGCAACCACCACGAGAGATTATCCATTACAATGGTTTTGTAAACAGGATCCGGATGGGATACTGTGTAAATTCTTGGTTTCAAGAAATCTGGAAATCTGGACAAGTACGGCTTGGTGGAGGCCGCAAGAATCTTCTGGCACGGAGAACAAGTTGTGCCAAACTCGGGAGACCTTCGAGCAAAGGTTATCTCCTAGTTCCAGGACCCGCCGGTCACAGGTCACGTGGGACCTCGAAAGACCGGACAGGCACTCTCAGACCACTATTGCTGGCCAGGGTGGAGTGTTGATGTCCGTAAGTATTGCATGACATGTGACCCATGTCTTCGGAATAAGGCTAGTAACAAAAAGCCTGCTGGACTCCTCCAGCAGCTTCCCATTCCTAGGACTCCATGGGAGTGCGTCAGCATGGACTTCATTACTGGTCTTCCGGACACGGCCCGTGGCCTCGATGCAATACTAGTGGTTGTGGATCTTTTGACGAAGATGACACATTTCATTCCTACAACCACTGACGTCAACACAGAGGAGACCGCTCGTCTCTTCTTTGAGGGTGTCGTAAAGTACCACGGCTTGCCGTTGCGCATTATCTCCGATCGAGATCAAAAATTTGCTAGTAAGTTCTGGCAAAAGATGCACGAGTACTTCGGCAGTGAGCCGCAAATGTCGACAGCATTTCACCCTCAAACTGACGGACAAACAGAGCGCATGAATCGCACTCTGGAGCAGATGCTCCGCACTTACGTGGACCCTGTCATGCATGATTGGGACAAATTCCTAGCACCGGCAGAGTTTGCGGTGAACAACTCAGTGAACGAGTCCACACAGTTCACACCGTTCGTGTTGAACAGTGGTCGGCATCCAGTGGTACCCTCTTCATTGGTGAAGAGTGGGAGTACAGGAGGGCAGGTCCCTTCTGCTCAAGCCTTTGCCGAGCGCATCGACTCCTTGTTACAGGAGGCGAAGGGTCACCTTCAAGCAGCTCGACAGCGACAAAAGGCATATGCCGACAAAGGTCGCCGGGAGGTGTCATTTGACATCAGTGACAAAGTGCTACTTAGCACTAAAATCCTTCGGTTGAAGTCGCCAGGGGTAAGAAAACTTCTACCGAAGTGGATTGGGCCGTTTGCCATTGTGGCACGCATCGGGCCAGTGGCATAACCGATTGCTACTTCCGCCGAGTATGAAGATACATGACGTGTTTCATGTGAGCCTGCTGGCTCCATACACGGCAGACGGAACCGTTCAGCCACCGCCAGTAGTCCTGGCCGACGGCCAATACGAGGTCCTTCGCCTGCTCCAGCACCGAGAGCGTACTCTTCAGTCGCGCGTTGTCAGGGAGTACCTCGTTCATTGGGCCGGTTGTGGACCTGAACATAACTCATGGGAGCCCGAATCTCGGTTGCCCACAGGGGTGGTCAACGAGTTCTGGAGCGAGCTTGCAGCTCGCACAGATCGACGCGTGGCAGGAGGTACCACCTGAACGTGGGAAAAGTGAACAACATTCCCACAGGGCAGCATTCATGGACATCGACCATAGGAGGTTGGTGACGCCCAACATGGTTGTCGCGCGGACGCTCCAGCCTAAAGGGGGGAGGCCGCTAGCCGTGCTGACCTACAAGCTGCAGCTTAGGTCTAAGTACCATGCACGTGTTCATGTTTTAGCTGGTGATTGAATGTATTAATTTTCTTTCACAATATTGATGACTCACTGACTGACAATCCTACTTGTTGTTCATGAACCGGGACGGTTCATAGCAAGTGGGGAGGAATGTAGCGGGAGGGCCGGTTCGGCCCTCCCACCTCGCTGAGGCGAGGGGTGATTGCGCACCACCCCTCGCGTCAGCGAGGGCTGGCCAGCGGCCAGCAATTCGCTGGCCGTCGGCCAGCTCGCTGCCGGCCGGCTGGACGGCCGGCGGCCGGCCAAGCGACCGGCCGGCCACCGGCCGGCCAGCCGCCAGCCGCCGATCGCGGCCTCAGCCCGATCGGCGGCTGAGGGGCCACGAGGGCCTCGAGGGCGAGGCCTCGTGGCCTCGTGCCCTCGCCCCCCCTCGCCCTCCTTACAAACGAGCAAGAGAGGAGGAGGGATAGGGGGAGCGAGGGTGAGGTGAAATCTACTGGCGCGAAATCGCCAGCGTGCCTCGCACGCGACGATTTCGCGCCAGAACGACAAAACGAAACTCGAAGTTCGTTTACGACAAACTTCAACGTAAAACAAACAGAATAACTTGTGCGAACACACGAGTTCAAGGTAAAAACCCCCGGTTTGGGTCCCAAAACCAGGGGTTTGGTTAAAAACGGAAATGGGCCTCCGGAGACTCGAAATATTCGAGTCTCCCTGCTCTGGGTCGTTGATGACGATTGCCCCTCAGTCTTGCGAAGGGGGTAAACCCTTGACGCGGACTGAGAACGCCATTCTGCAAACTCCGACGACGACTTCAGAGTAGGAGCTGGAGACTCAGACCGTTACAGTGGAAAATTACGTTCACAACAATAAACTATGAGTGGAATTGGTTGTGGACACCTGCTCATTATATTATGCTATTCATAATCTTATAGACCTATGCATGAAATTACACCGTGTTGCAATGTAAGGATTTCTCATTGTTTTCCACGTAATGAAGAGTGGAAACTCATTACGAATGTGAAGGGATTTTTTCATAAGCGGAATGTATTTTAATGGCATGAATTTGCATATGAACTTATAAAATGGACACTTTTTGTAACGGGTCAAGTCTCCTGCTCTGAAGTCGTCGTCGGAGTTCGCAGAACGGCGTTCTCCGTCCACGTTAAGGGTTTACCCCCTTCGCAGGACTAAGGGGCAATCGTGATCAACGACCCAAAGTAGGGAGACTCGAATGTTTCGAGTCTCCGAAGGCCCATTTCCGTTTTTAGCCTTACCGCTAGATTTTGGGACCCAAACTGGAGGTTTTTATCTCGAACTTGTGCATTCGCACGAGTTTTCCGATTTCAAAACTCGTAGTTTTTCCTAAACGAACTCGAGTTTTGTTTTTGACACGTCGGCGTGAAATCGTAGTGTGCAAGGCACGATCAGCAATTTCGCACCGACTCCTCTTGTGCGCTCCCCTCGCTCCTCGCTCTCACCCTCGCTCCCCCTATCCCTCGTCGTCGCTTACTTGCTCGCAAGGAGGGCGAGGGGAGGAGGGGCGAGGGCACGAAGCCACGAGGCCTCGCCCTCGTGGCCCTCGTGGCCCCTCGGCCGCCGATCGGGCTGAGGCCGCGATCAGCGGCTGGCGGCTGGCCGGCTGGTGGCCGGTCGTCGGCCGTCCAGCCGGCCGGCACCCAGCTGGCCGGCAGCCAGCGAAGTGCTGGCCGTCGGCCAGTCCTCATTGACACGAGGGGTGGTGCGTAACTACCCCTCGCTTTAGCAAGGAGGGAGGGCTGAACCGGTCCTCCCGCTACATTCCTCCCCACTTATCATGAACCGTCTCGGTTCATGAACAACAAGTTGGATTGTCAGTTAGTGAGTCATCAACATTGTGAAAGAAAATTAATAATTTTGATCACCAGCTATACATGAACACGTGCCTGACACTTGGACCTAGGCTGCAAGATGTTGGTTAGCACGGCTAGCAACCTCTCCCCTTTAGGCTAGAGCGTCCGCGCGACAACCATGTTGGACGTCCCCAACCCTCTATGGTTGCATCCCATAAATACCGCCCTGCGGGAATGTTGTTCATTTTTTCCGAGTTTAGGTGGTGTCAATTGACACGCGTTGATCAGTGCGAGCTGCCAGCTTGTTCCAATACTCGTTGACCACCCCTGTGGGCAACCGAGATTCGGGCTCCCATGAGTTATGTTCAGGTCCACACCCGGACCAATGAACAAGGTGTTCCCTAACAATCTGCGACCGGAGAGTACGCTCTCGATGCTAAAGTAGGCGAAGAACCTCGTATTTGCCCTCGGCAGCAAGGACTGCCAACGGTGGCTGAACGGTTCCCTCCGCCGTGTATGGAGTCAACAAGCTCACATGAAACACGTCATGTATCTTTATACTCGGCGGAAGCAGCAATCAGTACGCCACTGGCCCGATGCGTGTAGCAATGAGAAACGACCCAATCCACTTCGGAAGATGTTTTTGTGCCCCTTGCATGATTCAGCCAAAGATTCCTAGTATTAAGTATCACTTTGTCACCGATGTGAATCGAGACCTCACGGCGACTTTTGTCGGCATATGCCTTTTGTCGTTGCCGAGTAGCTTGAAGGTGCGCTCGGCAAAGGCTTCAGTAGAAGGAACCTGTCCTCTTGTACTCCCACTCTTCACCAATGAAGAGGGCACCACTCGATGCCGACCACAGTTCAACACAAATAGTGTTAACTTTGTAGACTCGTTCACCGAGTTATTCACCGCAAACTCTGCCGGTACTAGGAACTCGTCCCGATTATTCGTGGCAGGGTCCACGTACATGTGGAGCTTTTGTTTGATAGTACGGTTCATGAGCTCTGTTTTTTCCGTCAGTTTGAGGGTGAAACGATGTCGACATTTGCGACTCGTTGTCGAAGTACCTGTGCATCGTTTTCCAGAACTTACCAGCAAATGTTTCATCTCGATCAGAGATAATGCACAACGGCAGGCTGTGGTATTTTACGACACTCTCAAAGAAAATACGAACGGTCTCCTCTACGTTCACATCAGTGGTTGTAGGAATGAAGTGTGTCATCTTTGTCAGAAGATCCACAACCACTAGTATTGTTGTGGCTACGGGCCGTGTCCGGAAGACCAGGAATGAAGTGCATGCTGACGCACTCCCGTGGAGTCCCGGGAATGGGAAGCTGTTGGAGGAGTCGAGTAGGCTTCTTGTTACATAGGTTGCATGTAATGCAATACATATGAACATTGAAACTCCATCCTGGCCACCAATAGTGGTCCGAGAGTGTCTGTCCGGTTTTTTGAGGTCCCAGATGACCTGCGACCAACGAATCATGGAACAGGGAGGTCATCTTTGCTCGAAAGTCTCCCAATTTTTATACAAAAATATTTTTTCCGTACCAAAAGATTCCTGCGACCTCCATTAATTTGTACTTGTCCAGATTTTCAGAGTCTTGAAACCAAGATTTCAGACTGTATCCCATCCAGATCCTGTTACAAAATCGTTGTAATAGATAATCTCACGTGATGATTGTCACAAAGATGCAGGGGGATCTGGTGTTTGTACTGTTTCTGTTGCAATAGCCATAAAACACGCACCGACCTCGGTGGTTACTTTAATTTCCACAGGCGGTCGGCTTATTGGATCGGCCACGTTGATGCTTATTGGCCGTATTCCCATGTGAACAAGAATCGGCTCATGTATTCGCTCCAATGCGCCTGTCGTCTTGAGAGGTTCGGTTGCGTTTGAAAAAATACTACTGGATTATGGTTGTCCACGACCGTCACACCCCCTTCAGCACCCTCGAGGTAGCAACGCTACATCTTGAAAGCGTGTACTACCACAAGGAGCTCTTGATCCCCAGTCGTGTATCGCGTTTCCACAGGGATGAGCTTCCGGCTCTCATACGCAACTGGATGACCGTTCTGCACGAGGACAGCTCCGAGTCTTACTACCGACACATCACATCGAACCTCCCACGGTTACGATGGATCCGGAAAAGCTAGGACAGGTGTTGTGGATGGAAGCTCTTTAAATTTGAGAAATGCGTTCTCATAATTAGATGTCCATTCCCAGTGCACTTCTTTTCGCGTGAGCCTAGTTAGCGGTGCTACCAGGTTTGGATACCCTTGCATAAACCGTCGAAAGCAGTTTACAAGGCGGAGGAAAGACCGAATTTGCCCAATATTTTCTAGGTGTAGCCAGCCTACAACCGATTGGATATTTCGTGGGTCGACACGGATGTCGTCCTTGCCGACAATGTGTCCAAGGTATTCGAGCTCATCTTGTACAAGATTGCACTTGCTCGCTTTTACATAGAACTTCCGTTCTTGAACGACTGCGAGGACTATGCGTAGATGTTCTATGTGCTCTTCCATTGATTAGGAGAAAACCAAGATGTCGTCCACGTAAACCAACTCAAACTGACCGATTTGCTTGGTCAACGTTTGGTTCATTTCTCCTTGGAAGGTTGTTGGGACATTTGTATGCCCGAAGTATAACACACAAAACAGGTAGTGTCCCATGTGCATTTGAAACGCGGTTTTGGACACATCATCTTCCGTGATGCGGATATGATGGTACCCGTGAGACAAATCCAAGGACAGAAAAACATTTTGCCCCTTGGAGTTGGTTAAAAAGGTCCTCAATCCACGGTAAGGGGAATCGATTTTTCAACGTCAGCTTGTTCAACGCCCGGAAATCCATGCACATGCGTAAACCACCGTCCTTTTGTTCACAAACAGGATCGACGCACCATACAGCGAGCTACTTGGCTCGATTCATCTTTTTGTAAGGTACTATTTGATTTTGCGTTCGGCCTCTCACCTTTCTGCTGGACTAAGGCGATACATAGATCTGAACGGAGGAGTCTTCTTGAGTTGCAGGGCGCGGCTGGTAAACGCTGAAATTCGCCGTTGGGCCATCTCAACGATGGATTCCAGCGATGGGTAGTCGGTCCTGTCCGCGGTGTTTCACAGTTGAAGTCGTACACGTGGGGTCGCTCGCCCCTCAACGTCGATCCGTCTGGAAGGACTTGTTTGTTACCTTATTCAGCGATCCTTGCGGGCCCCACGCGGCGCACCAATGGCTGAACATAACCTTCCCAACAATCACAGTTTTCACCAATCACGTGTGAGCGTCCATTGTTGGAAGCTCGATGCTCGTCCGCAATTGGGAAAAGTGTCTCCGGACCTGACCTCCTCCACCGCTCTTCTGACCGGCGGTGACAATGACTGATAGGAAGGGTGAGGTGTGTGGACTAGGAAAGTCCTTCAACAAAAGGTGTGAAGAACTGTCCGATGGCGTTCAACGATGGATTTCAGCGTTTACCAGCCGCGCCCGCAGTAGAATCGTATAGCCCATGTGTCTTTCTGGTGGAAGCCCAACTGATGGGTCTTGGAATACATCAAAGAACTCTACCAATAGAGATTTGATCTCTTGTGGCGTGTCTTCCTTCACGCTGTCGTCTACTTTGTGCAGCCGAGCCACAAAGTATTGACAACCTTGTCGAATACGTCTCTTAACCTGCATCGTGTCAACCGGCCTGAGGCAAACGGACTAGAAAACAGGGCCGACACAATAGCACCTGCCGTCCGCTCCTAGCATTTCAGCTAGGAGAAGATATCACCCTCAGGATCACGGTTCCACACTGAGCAGTTCCTAGGCAATCACTTGCTAGCAACTGTGTCCACTTAACACTTGGTCACTTTCGCGCGAGGTGCTAGTCAAAGACTAACTCNACTCCTGGGGCTTAGACCAACCAGTGTCTTCTTTATACTGTTCCTTAGTTGGACAACTCTGTGAGGAGCATCTAAGGCCAGATTGTGTAATTAGAATGAGGAATGAGCCTGGTACATATAGTCCTAGGCCTGGCTTCTAAGGTGTGTGGGCAGTGACACTTTTGGGGTGGTCACTCCAAACCACCTCACCAGTCCGCCAATTGGCGCATCCACTGACCGCCAAGTGGCGCACTCTCCTCATGCATGGAGAAATGTCTAAGAAACTTCCCCTGTACTAGAAGGTAAAAAAAACCTCCTGCGCACATCAAGGCTCGATCGCAGGACCTGTTGTCCCTAAGTCCAACATGCTATCCGTTGCGCTACACTTCTGGTGTCTCGCTTGGACTTGCACCACGAACAAGGTTTGGGGGACTTACTCCAAGGGAGCAGTGCATGCCCAACCTGTCCGTCAACCCATAGCAGTGGCCATGGGGCATAGAAGAACAACACATCGTAGACAAGGTGGCATGGACTTTGAGTCGGGTCGGTGATGATTCCGTATTCGGAATCAACATAAAATGACATTGTCCTTTTCGGAGGATCAAACACTTTGATTCAAAGTACATTAGAGCCTTCTTTTCACTAAGCTAGGGATCGCCTAGTACCACGTCAGACGGGTCAAGACGTTTGAGTATCTTCAACGTGACACTCTGTGTGTACTCTTAAATAATTTTTTTTGCTTTACAAGTACCGATCACAGGTACCGTATGGCTGTCACCAACGACAATTGCGTCATTCAATAGCTCATACTTCACGCCAACCTGTCCGGTAAAGCAAAGGCTAACAAAGGAGTCATCTCCTTTAGTGTCAACAAGTACGTTCATGGGAGTACAAGCTAGATGTCCTTTGAACTGCATCGTCATGTTGCCTCCACTCTTCTGAGTGAACAGGCTCGACAATGGCAAGTCGAGTTTATGATAAACACAGAATCTTGACGGCAGACGCTGCAGCTCCCATGATTCACCTTCTGGAGTCCACATCTTGTGGGTACGTGTGAATTCGGCTAGCACTTTCCAGTCTTTAAATTTCACTAGGTTGAAATTGTTGACTAAAGGTACTGTTAATGTGGTTGAATTCTTTACTTTGAGGGCGCTTACTTCACTCACTGTGTTACACAATTCTTACACAATGGCCGGTGTTGCCACCACTAAGCAGGTTCGGTCATGAATTTTGTATGTTGATGCAAGATTTAGTGGGCAATGTCTACCAGTAAGTGTAGAATGAGGTTCAATGAGAGGGGAGAAAATAACGGAGAAATTTGAACTCGTCAAACTCTCAAATTGTTTAACATCCTCATCTGAAAACATGAATCCACACTCGTGATCCAGTTCTATCCCTGAGTTATCCCCACTAACGTCAATCAGGGGTGGGGAAAACCCGCCCCACAACCTTGTCCGTTACCACGGCCGGACCCATTGTCACGACCGCACCCTGTCTACAGCCCTGTCCGCGGCCTCCTGCTGTACCCTCCCCATGAGGTGCTCCTGTTGCGGCTAACGCCGCAGGCTCTTGTCCACCACTAGCAGCCTCAGGACACTGAGCCCTAAAGTGACCAGGCTGCATATAGTTGGGACAGAGTCCATCGTGGAATGCTTTGTTGCGACGCTCACGCGCCGCCTGCAACTCGTCATTGTCACGGCTGTACTTGTGGTTTGGGGTCTTATACCCACCAGTCTTCTTGACTAGATGGTTTGAAGTCTGCTTGCCCTTGGTCCCGCCTCGCTGCCCGACTGAGTGTCCATGCACATGTCGCGGCCTTGCTATGTACGCGCGTTTAGCCATTCGTCCGAGTAGTGCTTTGGGTTCACCAAAGACACTTCACTCATGTAGTCCCGCAACACCCTCCTGCTTGTCCAAGCCTGGTCGGTTGCCATTGTGGTGATCTTGTCCTTCAGCTTCTTGCTGGTAAGACCGTCACGCAAGTACTCCAATCGCATGCATGGGTACTTGAAGGTCTAAGTTCCATCGCCCTCGGTGAAGCTTTCGGCTTCTCTATGAGTACCGTGAACTCGCTCAGGTAGGCTTCGAGCGAGCCACCCAGTTGCCTGAATTCCTTCATTTTTGTGGAAGGCGCACAGTTCCTCCTCACGCTGGATGCACTTCTTACGAATAATCACACAAAAGGCCTCCCATGGCATGGGCCGTCCCTCGAGGTGCGGCTACTGTGCAGTCCACTCCTTGACCACATACCTGAAGAGCTTTTCTTCAAGCCGCGTTGTGGCAAGGTTACCCCACTTGCTGAGTGGAGCCTTGTGGATACGTAGAACGTGCTCCATGGGATTCAGCCAGTCCATCAGCTTCATGCCCTTCCGAAAGATCTGCACACTGTGGAGGAGGGACGTGTTCATGACCGGCTCCAAAGTCGTCGAGGTAGGCAAGTCGTCGCTGCCACCGGCAGTGGCATCAGGAGCTGCGACGCGCTGCGCTCGCTGCTACATCCGCACCAGGGTCATGCTCTGCAACGCCTTGTCAAGGTCGTTGCATCCGTGGCTTATCTCATGGACGGCCAGGTGCTGCAGCTGGCGATCACGGTCGCGGTCCATGATGCTCTTTCCAATGTGGGCCAGTAGGTTGGCGAGTGCGATCTTGAGCTCTTATGTCGTTAGAGCATCGATGATAGCATCCAGGGCCTTGCGTTGTCCGTGTACCTTTACCCACTGTAGGAGGGTACGATTCGCGTACACGCCTCCAAAGAGTCCCACCTTCTGGAGGATGCTGTTGTCAGCGACGATGCCTGAGTGGACGTTGGCATGTCCCATCTAGGCCACATCGTAGGAAGAGGGGTCCGCTCCCACTTTTCCGGGTGGTGTCGCACCTCCATCGTCGGTGGCGATCTTGAGTTGAGCCGCTGCCTTGGCAGCCAGCTGAGCTAGCCTTCGACATTCATCGTGAATTACGTTTGTGGCAACGTCTTCTGGCTCGTTACCGCGAGAACTTCCTATGTGGCTGCTTTTGCCGCCTTTGCTGTTCTTGACAGCTTCGCTGCTGTCGGCAGCTTCGCTGCTGTGCAGCAAGCGCCTTGACCTTCTCGAGTGATTGGCTCGCGTTTGCCGCACGACGACGGTGATGATTGCGATCTTCGTCGCCTTCGCCATCATCGGTGTCGTGCTCTTCATCGGGGTCCAGACCCGGGTAGTCCTCCTCAAGCGCATTGTCAGGCGCGTGGCGGCCGTCCACATGTGCGCTGACGTGCTCGTCGAGCAGTTTTTCGGCTTCCGCACGCTTCTCGATGTTGCTGAGGTCTGCGCCGGTTGCCTTTGGCGGCACGCTTTCTTTGGTTTGGCAACCGTGCTCGCGACAACAGCTCCCAGCATTTGGAGCCTACCGAGGGCACGTGGTGAGGTTGTCACCACCTTGCCCTTATTGGTCTTGGACGGTCCGGCACTGGCCATCTCATCGCTCGTGTAACTAGTACGTGAAGATCGTTGTGAGGATCACCTCACATTTTTGAGGAGGAATCACCTTCTAAAATCTCGCTCTCATGATCAGTGAGGTAATTATAAATTGAATTTCTATTTTCCAAGGCTGCCACGTCGGCACAAGGGCGTGGATTTTGAAACTCGTCTTTCTAAGCCATGACTCACGACGATTGGCAAGGACAAGTACCTAAGAAACCAGAAAATTACAAGACAAGATAATAACAAGGGACATGAGTTTCACTCATTAAACAAGAGCAAAGAGTGCAAAGAGGAATTCTAAAAATTCCTAGAAATTCTTCCACCCTTTCTTCAACCTCCCTGTCTTCCTCTTGTCTTGTTGTCTTCTTTGGCCTTATTTTCACGCTCCTTGACGCCTCTCGCATTCTTGGGCGTCATCTCCCTTGAGCTGACGGTTTTGGAGTGCGGTCAAAAACCTTGAAGGTGACACCCTCCTTCTTTTTAGGGTACTCTCAAGTCGTGAGAGTCCCTGATTTTGGGAAAGGGGGTAACCTCATCTAACTTTGGATGAGGTAGGGAGGAAGGATTCTTGTACATTGGGAAGATTTGGTGGGTTTTGGGGGTGGGGACTCCCCACCCCATCCCACAAACATTCTCCTAACCCCATGGAAGTGAGGAGAGGCTGGAAGAAGGCCTACCAAAGTAGAGTCTTTTTCCAGCTCTTCAACGTACTTTACAACGCTTGAATCCGTGAAGTATAGATGCCGTAGTCCCTTCTGGCGAATCTGCTACTGCTTGCAGCTGTCGGTAGCGTTTTATAAACAACGCGGCCGCCCTTTCCGTCGAACCCTTAGTCACGAAGGTCATCTGGCTCTGAGAATCAATGTAACGAGTCGAGTCTCCAGCTCCTGCTCTGAAGTTGTCATCGGAGTTTGGTAAATGGTGTTCACAGTCCACGTCAGGGGTTTACCACCTTCGCAGGATTGAGGGGCAATTGTCATCAACGACCCAGAGCAGAGAGACTCAAATGTTTCGAGTCTCCTGAGGCCCATTTCCGTGTTTAGCCTTACTCCTGGTTTTGGGACCCAATCCAGGGGTTTTTACCTTGAACTCGTGTGTTTGCACCAGTTTTCCGGTTTTGAAACTCGTAGTTTGTCCTAAACAAACTTGAGTTTTGTTTTTGACACGTCATCGCATGCAAGGCATGATCGGAAATTTTACGCCGACTCCTCTCGTGCGCTCCCCTTGCTCCTTGCTCTCACCCTCACTCCTGCTATCCCTCGTCCTCGCTTGCAAGGAGGACGACGGAGGGACGAGGGCGCAAGGCCACGAGGCCTCGCCCTTGAGGCCACCGTGGCCCCTCAGCCGACGATTGGTCTGAGGCCGCGATCGGCGGCTGGCGGCTGGCCGGTCACTTGGCCGGCCGCTGGCCGTCCAGCCGGCGGCCAGCAAATTGCTGGCTGTCGGGCAGCCCTCGCTGACGCGAGGGGTGGTGCACAACCACCCCTTGCTTCAGCGAGGAGGGAGGGCCGAACCGGCCCTCCCACTACACTTTTGCATGTTTACGCTGGGAAAGTTGACAATTGAGTTCTACGGGAAGAAAGTACAAAGATTTGTTAATGAAGGTTTATAACATGTCTAAATTCATGATGTAGTGTATTGTGTGCAAGATTGTACAATGAGTCATTGTTTGTTTTGTGAGGTCTTCTTTGTGGCATGGTTTTTCTCATGCTTGCTTGCTCGGTAAATGATCTTCGTAGGCAGAAAGGAACTTCATTTGTTTGTTGTATATTAAACTTGACATGAATTCATTGTAGACATATGTTTTGTACATGCTTAATGGGACTAGCAATTTTACGATGGAAAAATGGAAATGATTTACATGTTGTATATGCAAAAGCATACACACATCTATCACTATAATGCCAATACGCATGTAATATAGTGCTATTAGTGTATTTAAATGCTTAATATGCAACATGAAATATAGGTATGGTTAGATTACATCCTAATGAGTCATGACTACAATGCCTTTATGCATGAAACGTACTGATATCAGTGTGTCTATATGCTTACTATGTATCTTATGCCTAGAATGCCAATATGCATATGCAACTTAATATGATTATATCAAATCCTATTGGGCCATGACTAAAGTGGCAGCATGCATGAAATGTAGTGATATTAGTGTCTCTATATGGTTAATATGTCTAATATGCTTATTATGCCAATGTGCATCGTAAACCTAGTCTGGTTAGATTGAATCATATTGTGTCATGACTATAATCCCAAAATGCAGATGACTGATATTATGTCTACATTATAATGCATATGTATTGCTATATGTAGATGTCTAAAACTCATATTGTGCTTGTTATGTACAAAGCGTGTCCATAAGTGCTTTAGTCCACATCACTATGCATATGTACACGCTCATGTATTCACTAGTCCACTAGTGAATACATGAGCGTGTACATGTGACCCACTAGTCCTATGGCATTGACTATTTTGCCATAAAATTATCAACCTGGGTTGTTAAGTTGATGCTTCTAAGCATCATGTTGACTGATAACGAGCATTGAAAGACAATACTTAACTCCTTACCTTGCTTTACCTACTATGAATGAAGTTGTGTTGTTTTCGAATGTGTGTGAAAAAGGCATTAAATTTGAAATGTGTTTCGGGTATATAAATCAGTCAGTTGCATCACGGCAAACGCTGTTGGTCACGTTGGATATGTCAATAGATGAAACTGACAGGTGTGGTGTGTAATGATGTCCAAGTGGGAGTGAATGATAAATGCCTATCACAAACTAAACTCGCTTTACTCTACGTAGCTAGACACAATGACACACCAAAATGACCACGATGTATCCTATATACCTAGACGATGAAAGACGTCAACGGCTATCGGTGCTTGAACAATGCAATGCATCTAGTGTGGACTGAATCGACACCCAATCAAACCATGACACCGTGGTTGGTTCTTCAAAGGGGTCCCTTCCTGAACCGCGGGGTGGCTATGGCTAGTTAGGATTCCCAATGTACACCAACACCACATGCTAGAGACTCTGTAGAGGTCACTAGAACATGACGCCATCCATTGCTATAGATGTCAACTACAAAAGTGGTTCACAGATGAAATGCATGTGTGCATGGAACGAATCGCAAAAGATAGGTTGGGTCTTCAAATCTGTCGTTTGGGTCATTGCAAAGGTACGTAATTATGTTAGTTTTTTCAATAGATGAGATCGTGTTGGTGTGGTTTGCAATAATGTGCAAGTGGGAGTGAATGATACGTGCATATCACAAACTAGACTCACTTTACTCTACGTAGCTTGACACAAAAACACACCAAACTGACCACGACGTATCCTGCATGCCTAGACAACGAAAGACATCAACGGCCATCGGTGCTTGAACAATGCAATACATCTAGTGCGGACTGAACCGACACCCACTTGAACCAAAATGACGTGATTGGTTCTTCAAAGGGATCCCTTTCAGAACCGCGGGGTGGCTATGGCCAGTCAGGTTTCCCAATATACCCCAACACCACATGCTAGGGATTCTATGCAGGTCAGTGGAACATAACACCATCCATGGCTATGGATGTCAACGACAAGGTTGGTTCACAGATGGGATGCAAGTGTGTATGGATTTAGTTGCCAACGATATGTTGGGTCTTGAAATCTGTCAATTGGGTCATGTTGAACGTAGGTAATGATGTTGGTATTGTCAATACATGAAATTGGTAAGTGTGGTATGCAATGATGTGCAAGTGGGAGTGAATGATAAATGCCTAGGACAAACTAGACTCACTTTACCCTACAAAGCTAGACACAACAACACACCAAATTGACCACGACATATCCTGCATACCTAGACGACGGAAGACGTCAACGGCCATCAGTGCTTGAACAATGCAATGCATCTAGTGCGGACTGAACCGACACCCACTTGAACCACAACAAAGTGATGGGTTCTTCAATGGGGTCCCCTCCAGAACCACGGGGTGGCTATGGCAGTCAGGATTCCCAATGTACCCCAACACCACATGCTAGGGACTCTATACGGGTCAGTGGAACATGACACCATCCATGGCTATGGATGTCAATGACAAATGTGGTTCACAAATGGGATGCATATGTGCATGGACCGAGTCACCAAAGATATGTTGGGTCTTCAAACCTGTCAATTGGGTCATGTAGAAAGTAGGCAATGATGTTGATATGATCAATACATATAACTGGTAAGTGTGGTATGCAATGATGTGCAAGTGGGAGTGACTGATAAATGCCTACAACAAACTAGACTCACTTTACTCTACAAAGCTAGACACAACGACACACCAAACTGACCACGACGTATCCTTCATGCCTAGACGACGAAAGACGTCAATGGTCATCGGTACTTTAGCAATACATTGCATCTAGTGTGGAATGAACCAACATCCACTCGAATCACGACAATGTCGTTGGTTCTTCAAAGGGGTCCCTTCCCAGGCCGTGGGGTTTCTATGGCAAGTCAGAATTCTCAATGTGTCCCAAGACCACATGCTATGGACTCTATATAGGTCATTGGAATATGACGCCATCCATTGCTATGGATGTCAACGACAAAATGAGTTCACAGATGAGATGCATGTGTGCATGGAACGAGTCGCCAAAGATATGTTGGGTATCCAAATCTGTCAATTGGGTCATTTTGAAAGTAGGTAATCATGTTGGTATTGTTAATGGATGAAACTGGCAAGTGTGGTATGCAATGATGTGCAAGTGGGAGTGAATGATTTCTTGCATATCACAAACTAGAATCACTTTACTCTACGAAGCAAGACATAACGACACACCAAATTGACCACGACGTATCCTGCATGCCTAGAGGACAAAATACGTCAACGGCCATCGCTGCTTGAACGATGCAATGCATCTAGTGGGGACTGAACGGAAACCCACTCGAACCACGATGACGTGGTTGGTTCTTCAAAGGGGTTCATTCCGGAACCGCGGGATGGCTATGGCCAGTGACAAAAGTGGTTCACAAATGGGATGCATGTGTGCATGAATTTTGTCACCATAACTTCATTGGATCTTCTCTTTTGAACATTGCATCCTTTCAGAAGTAGTTGACCATGTTGACATTGTCAATAGGTGAACTGTGATGATGTTTTTTTGTTGGTTCTAGGAGTATGGTGTGGTCATTGTATCAAGTGAACTGTGTACTGGCTCAATGAAATGTTGTGTGGAAGCATAGTTGAAGTATGGAGTCATGACGGTCAATGAGTTGTAGATCATCTACTTCCATCACGTACATGTATGTTTGCCGAACTTCCACTTGAAAGTAGTCAGTAGGATTTGAAGATGACCGGATGTAATTGAGGTGGTTGATTTTTCTGGTAAGTGGTCGGGTGAATTTGAAAATTGAGGAGTACTTGAAATCATTCTGCTGGATAGATATGATATTGTTTTCAGTTGTAGTTCAAGCGACGTCTTCCTCGGAAGGATTTCCAGCTGAAGACTTCAACAAAGATGTCGTACAACCCTCCAAAGATGTTGATAGGTTCTTCCTTGGGAAATCTTCCTCGTTTGCGGGGCCAACCTGCACACAACAACGGACAGGATATTAGGGAGAGTAGGAAACATACGATTGTTGTAATCATGAACTGTGGTAGAAAATGTATGCATCACAGTTGTACAGTTCTACTCACACTTGATGATGGTGTTGGGCTTCCCGCGTCTGGTAGTGGGCTTGCCAAGCGGGACCTTGGAGGAGATGTAGGGTGTCGCTGCGAGTGTAGAACATCACCTTAGACATGTATCACACTAAATGCATTTCTGACTAAGATAATATGATATATGTACTAACCTTGTCTCCCCACACTGATAGCTGAACTTGAAGTAGCTTGTACGTTTGGTGTTATCTTCCACCGTTCACATGAACCTATGGTGCACACATCAATGAACATTAAGCACTGATGCTCCACATTGACATTTCTATGGAATCTCATGTTAAGTACCATGGTTTGTAACCAAAGACCATCAACTGCTTGTTCTCCTGCAGCAACAATTTCTTCACGGTCCTCCGTTGTTGTAGCCTTCATCATCTGAGCCGTTCTTCCTTGGAAGACAAATGTCCTGGTCTGATGACCTGTGACTGTAGCTCTTTCAGGCTGTCCCTCTGCATTGTGAATGTACATTTGACTAGAACTGTTGGGGAAGTTTTTTTAGAATGCAATGGAGCACACAGATATCATGTTTCACCTGCAGCATGGAGGTTTATCATAAGCACTCCTTCATCTGAATTCACTCTGCCATGTGCCAGGAATTTGTAAATGTTGTTGCACCAGTCGAAGAAGATTTCGTGGGTACACTTGCTGTCATTCTCCATTGCACCTGGGCACTCTGTCACCTCTTCGTAACAAAGGTTTGTTATTTTCGTGCTCATGTGGATAATCAAAGTGCTCAAGGAGCTGTGTCTCAGGAGCATCCAAGTGAAATTAAACCTGCATGGTACAAGTGTGTAGACTTGTGTAGATTGATAGCTTCATAAGCTCATTGCACATATGTTTGACATTAGATTTACCTTGAAATCCCATGCATTGTAGGAGGCTGATCCCTATCAACACCATCTCGCACCATATTGCTCGGATCTTAGTTCGTGATTTCATGGATGGCAGACCTGTAGAATAAAAAAAACAGATGCAGGTTCAGTTGTTTACTGAATGTTAAGTGGATTATCATTCTTGTGTACATATTCATTAATTATATACCCTTGTCTAGCCTTCAAAATGCCTTACTTGTAGTACATGGCGTTGATGGCCACGACCTTGTCCTTGTTTAGGTACTATTGTATCACAGGCATCATTTTGTCCCAGGCTTGAACCACAATAGCATGGGCATCAGTATACATTATGAAGTCATGTTTTGTTGTTTGCACATGCCTTTGCTGCATCAACAATGCCAATGGCCTATCAAGCTGCAAGGCATCATGACAAGGCATCATGTTAGACAAAATCATGGAACTCCTTCCCTGAGCCTGAAGTACATGCCACTTTTGCATACAGGTGATCGACTTGGTAGTATGAAGTGGCACAGGAAAGGGCGTGTGATGCTTTCGTTGAATAGAGCGTGTAGGACCTGGTCCACCTCGTCCTCGATAGGCTTGACATGTGTGGCATATGATGTGTCCATTGTCCATACCAGAGTGCATTCCTGACCAAGTTTTGAGTACCTGCATGTAGTTTTGAAGGTTAGTATGTTAATGTATTACCATATTTTGAACGAGACATGTTGATGTATGTACATACCGGTCTTTTATTGTTGCTGTCACTGTGTCATTTTTGTCGTATAATGACCACCTCTTCCAACTATCAACAAAAGACTCCACAAGCTGCTTTTTTGCCTTGTCAAAAAGATCCCCAGGATGTATGTAGAGTAAGGCTTTCATGTCGATAACCTTACCAGAGCAATCGACAAGGTAGACCTTAGGATCAATCTGGGTCTTCTCTTCCAAGGAAAGGTCAACGTTTATCGTACCGTCAGATTCGTTGCTTCAGGTTGCTGATTGCTGCTAGTTGTGACTGCAAGAGAAAACGTCACCGGGGTGGGATGATACTGTGTAGAGCAATGGCATGCACACTTTGCATGTGAAGGATAATGCTTACATCCTTTCTGTTCTCCACAATTGGTGGTGGAGGAATTTTCGTGTGGAAGTGATGCATAGGAGTCAGGTCAAACATGCCAACATACAATCACAAGTCCGCCAATAGGAAACGCATGGATAAGATCAGATGAACAAGATGACAAAAAATAGAGATAGCAAGAGTGGTAGAACAACGTACCTGATGTGCGCTATCTGAGTGAAGATTC
This sequence comes from Penium margaritaceum, assembly GCA_023375785.1. NCBI lineage: Eukaryota > Viridiplantae > Streptophyta > Zygnematophyceae > Desmidiales > Peniaceae > Penium > Penium margaritaceum. The sequence continues at coordinate 150,741 of SZWC01001096.1, read as the reverse complement.
AGTGGATTGTAATAGAAATGTATGAGTCTTACAGTATCATTTTGTAATAGTGATGATCATTGCTGTCACGTTTTACAACAAATGATGTAGCTAGAACGACAATAGATTTCTCCTTGGCGGCAATGGACACTGGTACAACATATTACAACAAACCAGCTGAAGAAGCTGGAATGACTGAAAATATGACCATGACAGGAGCAGATACTACTACAATGTCTTATAAAAAATGAGCTGACAAAGCTAGAATGGCAGCAGAGATGTCATTGGTGGCAACGGACATTGATGTTAAAGTTTCTGCAAGACTAGCCAACAAATTTAATATAGTGTAACTAATCCACACATTCAGAAGCGACTCACCACTTTGCCTGTCGATATGGCGAGCAAAGCTTCTGGGCGGCACAGCTCCCACTTGTTGACAAGGTACCGTCAACTTTTTTACATCTTGGTAAAGGGGTTCAACCGGTCTTCCTTGGCTCATGAAGGCCAAAAACAGTGCTCATCACTTTTTATGGAGCTGTAAAGTTTCCTCGCAGCAAGAAAAGCAACGCGCAAAGCAGTTTGGCTTGGCATGCCGTTGGGCGAACTTGAACTCAACCAGATAGAACCCACAGTGAGCCATGGCAACAACCAAAGTGTAATTTCGCTCAGCGAAGACCATGTTCTTCATGACAGAACTAAACATGTAAAGCGTCAATATCAGTACAGTTGCTGAGGGCAAAATCAAGTTAGCATACGTCCCAACCGACGCGCAGGTGGCTGACATCTTTACACAAGCTCTTGACCTGAATCAACACGAGTCTTTCTGCCTAAAAATGGGACTGACGTATCAGTGATGCTCTGAAGAGGGGAGGGGGTGCTAACTGACCGTACATAAAGAATATAATACTGCTATCAGAAAAAAAAAAAGAGAAAGCATTGAAAGAAACCATCATCCTCCAATGCAAAATTTGGATCGAGGGTGAGAAATTGAGGGCCACAACAATCTGAAAATTTTGTGGGGATAAAACAGAGAAATGGATGTTTTCATTTTCTGGTTTTGTTTCATTTGCTTGCTATTTTGTTGTATGGGGATTAAAACATCTGGGGGGAATGTTGCAAAATGACATATGTTCTAATGGGAAAAAGCCACAGAGAGCTAGGAAGAGGCATTAATCTCTCCCCTAGCGCTTCGTGTCCTACGCTGCCTACATCTACTGCTGAGCCTATCTGTGGGGGTCAGTAGAGAAGGTAGTCCCGTGCCTCCACTACCCCATGGTATCTGTTTTTCGATGATAAGATTCAGTACCAGCAGTATATGTTGCTTGGAGATTTGGGAAATTGTGCGGAGTGGCTGTCAAGGTCATAAGATCGAGACTCTGGTGATGTGGCGTATCGACTCCAACAAGACACAAAGCAGACCAGACACTATGCGGACTATGGACTATGGATAATGGAATGAACAGGCCTCGAGCGTGGCTGATCAGCCTTAATTAACGGCCTGCAACTTCCATATATTCACCTACAGAGTCCAGAAGGCAGATCACACACACCATGTCCAAAACCAGATCAACGGCATGATGAAGAGGAAGAACGTGAGCACAGACGAGGAGAACGTCATGAACAGTGACAAACTGTCACCGGCGGTCAAACACCTGGTTATCCCACTCGTGGACCGCTGCACGCAAAGCATCAGCACAATATGATGGGGCTGGTATGAGCGGTATGTAGTCCAGGAGACGTATTTTTGTACCGAAATTTGTTCTGGTGATTCTTGTCACTTGGCAGACTATATAGTTCACTTGTCTTCATCTCTTGAATGTCACCTGGTGCTTGGTGCTCCTTCCAAGAGGGAGTGTTCAGGTGACTGGTGTAATGCACACTTGTTCTGATCAGCGTTTCAAACGGTTAAAAGATCTCATCCATTTTTAACACTTGTGGGGTGACTATTTGCATTCACAGAATCCTTGATGACCCGTGTACCGCAACACGAACTTAGGAAAATCCATGCTTGGAAGCTCGCATGAGGCCGTCCCCAGAATTCCGCTCATTGGCATCACATGAGGAAACAACCCCAGTTTTTCCACGTTGTCGGGTACCAACTATGCTCCTTGCTCCATCGTTGCCTCTTCATGGAGCACTGGAAGTGAAAGAAAGAGCGAGGACTTTTTCACCTCGCTTGAGATGTCCGCAAAAGCAAGGCTCGGTTATCTTCATCATCAAAATGCGTGTTAACATAATTTGACCTTACAGAGGTGTTCCTCATGTTGCAATATCTGATGGAGGACTTTCAATAATCTCAACAATGTGGAAAATATTTTCCCTAACTATAATATCACTTGGCCTCACATCAGAGGACAAGGAGCGCTCCATCTCCACAAGGTTTTAGCAAGAGAATATTATTTCTTTGACTTTTGGAATCATAAAGTGGGAACAAGCCTGAAAGCCACACTTCTGAGTGATGGCTCTCTCATGCCACAGTGGGAGCGTCCACACCATCAGTCTTGAGGGTTACTCAACTTCCAGCTCCATCCCAAAAAAAAAATGACCAAAAAAACCAAACAGTTTTCCAGCGGCCTGGCAACGTCTCATCAACTTCTGTACGCTTGGCCCGTTTCTGACAACATCTCCTGCTATCACACTCGGAAAAGCATGGGAACTCACAACTAACGCGGTCGCCAATTTTCCAGCCGGCGAGCACCTCGTGCGATCCATCCCATGCATGACCGCACCCGAACTGGCGATTGCGAGCAGCCGACAGCCAGCTTCCGATCATGGAGCTGTGCCTCAATTGACTGTTTGTTTTGAGACCAGCCAACCGGTCGCTCTAGCGCGGACCCGTCGGACACCCCCTTGCACTTTTTTGCAGAAACTGTGAGCCTCATAGTATTCGCAACTGCTGCAAGGATCGCATTATCCACAAATTTGTGGTAAGGAGTGGGAGAGGGTCAGCGAGCCCAGTCTCCGCCGACATCACTGCACAAGAAATTGTCTGAAAAAATTCAACCGATGCCCCAAGCCCTACTCTTTTGGCATGGCACCATCTGTGCCATCTCCACGTTCTTGGCATAGAATACGCCACTTCTGCAACAACCATTGCAGAAGTTTTTTTACAAAAAAACAGCTACATCATCTGTCTTCTACTTAAAGATCGTCCCACAATTCCTACAAGGAGCTTCTTCAACACCCACCATCATCAATCGAGGGGGAATGTTGTGATTTACCCAATTTCGATGGCCAGGTTTGGCTTAAAAGCATCTTGTGATGATGTGAGGAAGTCGGAAAAATGGATAGTTCGTATTAATCATGAACTGTACTTTGATGACAAGAATCGAGTAAGAGGAGCATAGATATACAATGAGGAGGATCACAATGAGGCATATGTTGGGTCCTCGGCGCTTGAGCCGAGTGACGCTTGCGAGGTCGCGTCGTGAGAAGCTGCTTTGAGAAGCTCCGCCAAGAGGTCAGGGGGGCATCGAGAATATCAAGGCACAAATTTATAGAAGTCTAGCACTGTCGATAACTCAACCGAACTGTATTGAGAGATCGATATGGTTTGCAAAACTTCTGTTTACCACTCTGGAAAGTGGTCTAAGTTGTCTGAACCTTGTCGAACGGGACACCGGAGATCAAGGCAAGTGGCCAACATGCTTGTTGATGAGCATAAAAATTCCGAGGTCGAGGCGCAATGGGCCTCGAATGTAAGGCTCAAAATGTCCACATGCAGAGTTGAGGGACCTGTGTACGTTGGGGATGACACTAGGTGACCTGATATCCGGTAAAAAGACCAAGTCAATGGTAATTTGGTTATTTTTCTGAGCCTTCCAAAAGCATCCATTGTAAAATAATTTCTCTTCACATGTGGCTTGGAGACAGAATTGAACGTGTGCTACAAGATGGACGTGCAAGCCTCACGACCGAGCAATCAATTACAAAGTCGGGCTCCAGATGAAAAAGACTGTGCCTTCAACCCTTCCGGCAATTGACTTTTAAAGAACTCTCCCACAAATACCATGCTCCAATTTTTTCCCACGGTCCAATTGTGGGATACCGCCTAGGAGGGTCAAGTCTATACACACAGTCATTAATTCAAAATGCCCCGTTCAAAACCTCTGTACCTCGGTAGTGCGGGCCTGCCCAGCACCTCGAGAAGCGAGGCAATGGGCAACCGCTTGCCGACGGAGTCGTCGAGCGAGCAAGCGGTGCACATTCGCTCACAGATTGTCGTCATTGAGGAAAATTGTGCCGATCCGAACTATTTTTTGGAAGAAGATTTTCCAAAGCAAAGTGAGGACTAATTTCTATTCAATGGCTAGGAGGTCAGAACACATTTATGGTTGAGTCCTAAAACAAAAATAGATATTTACTTTCTGAATTTAGCTGGGAGTGCAGTACATCGCTTACAATTGAGTCATCTCTTAAGACAGCTCGGTTCCATTTAGTATTTCGCCTTCAGATGGGTGGCTCTTAACAAATCAATCGAGGTTCCTCATTATGGAACCTCGTTATTGTCTCTAGCTCTCTTCCGCATTCGCACTATGGTAGAAATACCCCTAACATTCACTTCTCCCCTCCCTAGTGTTATCCCTGGGGGGCCGGGCTCAACCCCCAGTGTCTCAGTGCTGAGGTAGCCCCCCAGCCCCAGTTGGTTACGACCAGGGGCAAAAACAAATTTATCCCCTTGGGGCAGGCTCGGATCTAGTTTCAAGTGCCCAACCGGTTCATGGCGGCCAGCTCAGATCCTCTCGTCGTGCATTCAGAAAGAAGGCGCGGTGAAGCGCGCGACATGCTGCTGTCGTGATTTTCCTAGGGAACCTGTTGGGTTTGCATTCGAAACCGCTCTACCGCACCGAAGCCGCTCTGCCGCACCGAAACCGCTCTACCGCACCTGACAGCTGTCGTGTTTTCCTGTCGCACCGACTCCCGCGGTCTCACGCTGCTAGCTCCACGCGGCGAACCCCATCCGCTCGAGCTCAGCATGGCCGTTTTCCTGCACACCACGGCTCACATCCTCGGAAGAATCTTCTCCACGTGGCCAACCTCGATTTCAAAGAAGGCGGCCAACGCATCAATCAAGCCTGACGCTCCACCTAAGCAACCAACCAGAACAACGCGCAATCCAAGGATCCAACATCTGCACGGCCTTACCGCCACGCCGACGACAACATGGACATCAACGAGATCGCGGGCCTTGCTAGCTGAGGTCTTTCAACTGCTTTTCATGCTCACCTTACCCATCCATCTCATGACATCCATGACCTTTCAGGTCAAAAACGTTTTTGAATCTCCGCGACATTCGACGACAAGAGGCAAACCTTCATGCACATACCCTTTCTCTCAAGACATCAAGCATCGCAGTTTATGGTGGATGCCTAACGATCATCTTGATTTCAATACCACATCCACGACTCATCCGGCCGCCCCGATTCTGTCGTCTCCTTTTCTTTTTGAGGATCTTGTTTTTAAGTCAGTTGCTTCTTACCCAAGTTACAGTGCACTTTCGTATCTTTACTTCAGACAAAACACCTCCTGTGGCCAAGTGGCATTTCCAAACCCGGCGCACTTCAACGCGCGGAAAAACCCAAAAAAGTGGCCAAGGAAAAAAGAAAAAGGAAAAAGTGGCTGGTTTTCCGCGCTGCGACCGAAACGCATCGAACGACGACCCCTAGATTACGCCGTCCCCTACTGCAACAACTACTTCAGCCTTCGTCCTTTCTGTTTCCCCCATTCCAAGTTGGACAACGTGGTGCCCCAGCCCCATCCTGTCTTTCCCACCTTCAGTCTACGATGGCTAACGGTAAGCTTTTCCACCGGAACTCTCCACACCTGCGACTCTCTGCTGAGAGGCTCTTGCACACCAACCGGGATATGGCCCCCGAGTTTCCGCTATCAATCGTTATACCCTCCAATCCTTGGAGAGGTTTTCTATCCTAAAAATCCGGGCTTCGATGACCCTTCAGAATCTTGTCTACCGTCCCAAGAACCTAACACCATCTGTGGTCCCCAAACTGCAGAGTCCGCAAGCATGGAGGGCGTGGAAGGTTCTGTCCCGAACATCAAAGGCTTTGCACCTACCGAAGAAGCAACTGCACCCTAAGCAAGGCAAGAGGCTGTTTCGAGCGAACGGGAAGGCTATCAACCCTCGAAAAGAGAAAGGGAGCCCCACTAGTTCAAAAAACATCACTTCTAAACGTCGCGCATTTCGTCCATGCAATGACGAGGAACTCGAAGGTCGGTTCCTCAACCACACTTCCCGTGCAAAAAAAATCACTACCCTGAATCAGCTCACACTCTCTCTGCCTCTCGCAGGTCAAAGCGCAGCCCCGAGCGGCACCCCGGCCTCCACCGTAACTATGAACGGAGGACAAAGGCTCCAGACTCACGGATCCGGAACACCACTGGGACAGAATCTCTCTTTAGCCGGAACTCGAATTCATCCCCAAACCGTGAACCACGGAAGCCAACAAGGTGCCCAAACACCATCTACATCTGCTGGTGTGCACCGGGCCCAGGAAAACACCACCCCTACCTCTGGACATGCCGGTCAATCCACGTCTGCTGCCGGTAAGACAACATTGCTAGCCCTTGTGTTCAACATTTTTCTAAAAAGTTGGACTCACAAATGGTTTTCTCTCAACCAATTTTCAGAGATAAGCGCATTCTCTGAAGGCTCTTTCGAGCGCCGCTATGGAAACTCCGATGCTGCTGATGCAGGCAACGCCTCGGGCGGACACACACCACCCCCAATGGAGCTGGAAAACTTGGACGAACTGGAAGCGGAGCTTGAACTTCTGTCTGACCTGCCAACTCAGATTGGCGCTACAACTTTGTCATCTGCAAAAACTCTTGATCAGTACATCCGCAGCTTCAGCCAGACAATCACCCTGGTTTTCAACAACCAACATGCCGGGTACGGAGAACGCATTGCGAAGTACTTCCTTGACATGCTCCAGAGGAAATTCAAGAACATCCCTGCTGCCATTATCCACTCGGCAAAAGTCTTTGCCATTGACTCCGTCCCAAATGGAAGACTCCGTATGGCCCGCTATACCATCCAGTTTGAAGATTCCTCATGCAACATTCCGGCCTTTGCCGTCCAACTGTCACCATTCTCCTACTGCCCAGCAGGTCTGTGGACAAAACACAAACAATATATCCCCAGGCTTCCTTTCCCTCTCGCTAATTATCTCTTTCCTTCCTATGCAGACTATGATGGCAAGGTTGAAGTGGTCGTCACAAAAGTGACCCACCCAACTTATGAAGCAACCCGAATTGTGAACCCTCTTGAACCTACTCTCGCCATTAAAGGGCTGCCAGAATTCTACGACATGGGTGATGTCGCTCGAACCCTCACCAGGGAGTGCCAAGCTGGCAAGACCAAACCGCCTTTGCTGCAGATCCAATGCCTTCATCGCTACGTGAACCCACTCACCGGTCTATCATCGAACACAGTCCTTGGACTCCCCGTCGGACACCCTGAAGACCCCACCTTTCTGGAAGTTACCCCGGTTTTCTACATCTCCGGCAACCAAAAGTACAAAATCACTCTGTTCTTCTGTGGCCTTGTCTGCCAATACTGCAACAACAACCACCACTCGTGCTACCACGCCCTCTTCCCGGTGACCCGCTCTCACCCCCTGAACGGCATCAGGTCAATCATTGCAGTGCACAGACAGTGTGGTACGTCACACAACCATTCCCCGCTACAACCCTCTAAAAGTCTTACTTGTTTTTGGCTAACAGTCCACTGTCCTTTTGTCAGAACGTCATATCGGTCACTCCCACTATTCCCCGATCTGGAAGGGAGACCCAGGATTCCTTTTCACGAATGCCGGGTAAGTTTCAGAACTCCACATCTGCAATTATCTGGCTTGCGGAAACTATGCTGGTCGCTCGTTGGACATGCTCCATGCACATGCAATCACAGACACCGACAAACGTGTCCGCAGGGCTTACAGGGCAAACCCGAGCCAGGACCAGCTTATTGTGAACGTCAACGCGGATCTGGACACTCTGAAGAGGTTCTTCAAGTTCTGAACTTCAGAATTGGTACAGGTCTGAACGTTAATCGCCCTTCTACCTTTCCTATGTCCACTACTAACAACTTTTCTTTCGTTTGCAGACCTCAAGGCGCGCTCATGATCTGCTCAGTCCAATCTAACTCCGAACTCTCCTTTTTTTTCTACATGAGACACTCGCCCTGCTCTGCCCAGACCAAATCTTCAGATCTTCAGAGGTCAAGATCTTCTTTCCTTTGCTCGGCCCAACCCAAGTCCCTCCCCAAACGAAGACTCTTTCAACCTTGGACTGTCAGCCTAGTAGCTTTACCTTTTCATAGTAGCTCTAGCTCTGCTCATTCTAGAACTAGAATTTTGTTCAATTCCGCAGCATGTACGCTTCCATGTTCCCGGGGGAAAAATAAGTCCGCAATGCTATACATCCGTACACTCCTTTTTTGCAACAATCTGTCCTCAATGAACTCTCTCTCATCTAACTCCCTCCCTCTTGCTCACTTAAAACAAATCAACTCCCCTCACAAAAGCTGTCCCTGGCTCACCTTCTACAAACAACTCTTCCCACCCCCCTTTCCACCCAAAACATTCCCGTACACAGTCCCCTATCTCTTCCACAAGGACACAGCCTGTCCCATCTTCCTAAAACAAACGTTACACAATTTCCATAACCTTGATCATCAGAACTACTCTCGGTATTTACGCACCAGACACACAGCAGACTTCCTTCATAGGGTAAGACATTGGAACACCTCTGTTTCCCATCCTCACATCCTTCATGGTCACATCATACAAATGTCCCCCACCATCTGCTTCCCCCCATGGTATGCTTCCACAACACCTCTCTGGGTCTCCAAGCACAAAAACACAAAGTCACCTGTCTCTGTTAAATTAAAGCGACATATCTTCACCAAACCTTCCTACTCCTACCTCTCCAATCCTCTCTTCCTTCATCCACGAATTCCTCCTAATAAAAACCCATTCCATATTCTCTGGCTGCTTCCCTTCGTACCTTTCCCGACAGAGGAACACACAATTCCTCGTCATTCCAAGTATGTCTTCCACCCCTTTCATAGCTCTAGCGCCTTCTCTTCGTCCCATGATGGGACACAAGAACAATTCTTCAAACGAAGAAAATCCAAAGACAATCACCATAACCACTATTACTACAAGTCATTCTCCCTCCTCCAAGCTCTCACCCATTTCTGTCAATGTATCTGTAGTATCACACAAAAACTTCACCATAACAAACGAAAAATACGACTAGTCAGAGAGACAAGCTCAGGACCCAATAGGTCCTACAAGGAAAAAAACATAGATCCTATCCTGAACCGTTTAGATTCTAAGGATACTCAGGACATTACACAGGACCCCGCAGGGTCCACCCCGCCCCAACATAACTGCTGCAACTCAGCCTCCCCTCTTTTCGCTACCCAAATGGCACTCAACCTTACTCTCCTTCTTCTTCTTCATGACCCCTCTGGCTCGCATCCCTGTGATAAACAAGGTCATGCCATCACTCTCTCCTACATATTAACTTTACTACAAGTTCATGATAATTCACACCAACAGAGTTACACACACCAGGTGGACCTGCTAACCGAACCAGAGAGGCACACGTTGCCTGATCTTTCCTCTAATCATCCCATAGGCCCCATGCCAGCTACCCACAACCTCACAACTCAGTCATAACGACAGATCTACCCTCTATGCCACGACCCATCCAACAATATCATCATAACCAGACAACCTCACTGCAGAGCCCCACCCCACAACCTAAGAACTTCAACAACAAGAAGCACCGCACGAATGGGACTTTCTCGCCCACGACAACCCTGATCTCCAAAACAACAGGCGACCTCCCAGAATGCCATCCCAACACACAAAATCAGCCTCATAACACAACTTTTCAGACGTATCCTGATGATCTGCTCAAAAGTGCCTTCTCTATACAACCCGGTCAGCCACCAAATCTTTTTCGTCTTCCAAATCAAGCGTGCGCCCATGCAACAGTCACCGATGACCCACGACCAACCACAAGTTCACATAACCACCAGTCCAGCAGTCACAAACGGAAACAACCTCCACCGGGCTCAAGCAATAAACCTAAAAAAGGAAAAGCCCTGCCCACAATCAATCTGACAGGTCTCAAAAGAAGCTCCACAGAGTTGCCAACTCTAAAAGAACAAAAGAAAGCAAAAAGTCCCTCTACCTCATCACCCCCTGAAAACACTATATCTATATGCAGCTTAAACATCAATGGCATAACAAAAACCTCAAAACTTCCATTCCTCAAAAGCTTCTTATCTCTGCACAAACCCAACTTCTGTGCTCTTATAGACACACACCTAGACACAACAAAGAAGTACTTAACCTTGCAAAAACAATTAGGATGGGATATGGAATATACCCTGTCAGAGTCCACTCAAACTGGAGGAGTCTGTCTCTTATACCGCAACTCTGACCATATCAGACATGTCCAGTCTAACATCACGAACAACACAAAAATCCTCCAGTGCAATTTTGAGGTTCACGGTTCTTCTATGACCATAACCTCCATCTACGCCCCAGCCTTGCTAAAAGAGAGGAAAAAATTCTGGAAGGACCTAGACGATTTCTTACAAAATCACCCAACAAACTTCCTCCTTGGTGATTTCAACTCCACGTCAGAAGAAATAGATCGAAACCCACATGAGCTGTCCAAAGACTCACACTTTCTCAACAATCTGCTAAACAGCCACAACCTACTTGACTGTTTTCGGATCTTACACCCGCTCTGCCCCTTCTTTACTTTCTACTCTGTCCCGCACAAAACATCATCACGAATTGATTTCATTTGCACCCAGATCTCTGACTCCCACACAATCAAAACAGCTACTCATGCTGCTATACCAGACACCCTTTCAGACCACATTGCAGCTCCCCTCATACAGATCAACCTCCAATCTGCCCACAAACCAGGCAATGGTCTATGGAAACTAAATACCTCTCTCCTATCCAGACCCTTTGGCCAAACACTTCTCAAAAAACTTAATCACACTGTATGGTCCTCATACAAACTTCTTGTAAAAAGGGCCTTCAAAAAGTACAGCGTCGAGGAAACCAAACGTCGGACAAAAACAATCATTGACCTCAATAAAAAAATCAAAGACTTCCAGCAACAAAGATGTTTACAACCACGCGACCATTCCATCCAAGCCGTACTTTGCAAACTTGAACAATCACTCAAAAAATACGTCCTCGAGGAAACCAAACACAAATACACCGTTGCCCAACTCACTTACACAGAAGGAGTAGAGCACGCTTCCAAATTCCTCTCCAGCCATATCAGAGCCCGGAAAGAAGGAGCCACAATCACCGCTCTTAAAAAAACTGATGGAAAAATAACTACTGTTCCTCAAGAACTTGCGGACATCATCACATCATTCTACCGTCAAATTTTTTCACAGCCAAGCCCACCCAGCTCAATGCCATCAATGCCACCACTTAAACAAGTCCCACAAAAATTTCTAACAGTCCTACAAGCACCACTAACCACCAAGGAAATCCGCAAGAGCATTGCGCAAATGGCTTCAAACAAAGCCCCAGGCCCAGATGGAATCCCTGCAGAATTCTACAAGGAGGCACCAGAACTCATCGAATCAAATCTCCTCAAAGCCTTTGAAGCCTTCCTCAACGACCCAGAAAAATTCGTGGAATTCACAGACTCGGTAACCTGTCTCCTTTTCAAAAAGGGTGACCCCACAGACATTTGCAACTACAGACCTATATCTCTCCTCAATACCGACTACAAAATCCTGGCAAAAGTGCTTGCAAACAGGCTTCACGACATACTTCCGTACATTATTAGCCCAGAACAAACTGGTTTCGTTGCTGGCAGGAACATTAAAGATACCCTCTCGTGCATTCTTGACATGCAACACTGGGCCTCTCGAACCAAAACCAACCTCACATTTCTCCTAGCAGACTTCGAAAAAGCCTATGACACCCTTCTTCGTCCCCACCTATACCGTACCATGCACCACATGGGCTTCCCCCCTCTATATATTAAGTGGATTCAAGCAACTCTACACCACACAAGGACAAGTTTCCTACTCAACGGGAACCTCTCTCCACAAATTTCAACAGAAACCGGCGTTCGACAAGGTTGCCCCATTGCTCCCCTACTTTTCATCATCGCTATGGAACCTCTAAATCAATACTATGCGAACATGATCGACAGCACCATTCCTGGCACAACATACTGTCCCAACTTTGGTGCATACGCTGATGACACCACAATTTTCATTAAAGACCATGATAACCTGGAAAAGGCGACAAAAATACTTGACATCAGTAAAGATCTAACTGGCCTGAAGGCAAACAAAAGCAAAACAATCCTTTTCGCTGCTGGCCCACATGTTGAAGTACCTCACTCAGCCTGCTACCAAACTTCCACCGACCCACAACGGATTCTAGGCATTAACCTTGACCATGACAGCAGAACTCGACCATGTGGGCTAAAATAACCAGAACCATCAATGAATCAGCCATAGCATGGCGTAATTTCCACTTCACTCTGCCCACTCTCATCATAATCATAAACAATTACCTCATCCCGAAATTCCTATACCACTCTGACTTATGTCCCCCAGCCACTGACGTACTAAGAAAGATCCAAAACACAATCCTCAATCTACTCTCTGCCTCTAAACAAGATGGTAAATTACGTTTCATCAATAAAAACCTCGCAATCACACCCGTCTCCAAAGGAGGGCTGGGAGTCCTATGGCCAACAACTCTGGTGCAGGCACAACAAGCACTAAGAGCATATAACTTCCTCTCTACCACACAAGAAGCCTGGAAGAACGTTGCCTGCACAACACAAAGTTTCCTAAAAAAGGGACATTTTTTCCTCTCACATCCAGACATCTTAAAATACAAAGGGCATCGCAATCCAAGATGGAAAGAGATACTCACCCAGTTCCTCGCAACAAAGCCAAAAATCCTTCCGCCTCCCCAGCTAAGACAAGAGCTCTTACAGGAATTCGTCGCCTTCAACCGTTTCATCCTGAAACCAAACGGCAAACCCTTTGGCCTAGATAAACGAGAGCACTTTCTACTTGAACGGGAATATCAGCTAAAGCACATCTTTCATCAACAACTCTCTCTTTTTCCCAATGGGAAAACAACTCAAGAAAAAAACGTCATCGAGAAAGTCAAACAAGCAGTACCACAAGAGTGGGTAGATATTATCCTACAGAGAAGGAAAGATGATTCCTCTAAACACGATTTCTGGTGCCAACATCCTACACAAAAAAATTACCAGCCTTCATTTACAAGCTCCACCCGACTGATGACGGGTACACTGCCTCTACCTACACAATCTCACCTAGCCTTGAGATCGAGCCCAGTAATTACCCTGACACTCCTATACACGATTTAAGCATATGGACACCGGTTCACACCAGGGATAACAAATTCCTCGGACACTGCAACAATGTCTCCGTTCCATCATGGCGAATCGACCTCCCAAGAACCCCGAAACTTATGGAACTCTACAACATCCTCATTGTAACTACCATCAAACCTGTTACCTATACAGATAAATGGGCAACTGAAGGTGTTCTAGTACCCAACGACAAAATCCTCCAGAACATTCTCATGTCCAAGATCATCCCAGCTAAACCCAAAGACACCCTGCTTAAAATCCTAATTCGTAGCATCCAAGTACGCTATAGACTCCGTTTCTTCTCTTTCCCCTTCGAAAACATCTGCCCCCTGTGTGGCCTACATAGTGAAGACATCAAACATGCTTTTGAACAATGCCCAAAACTACAAGACACCTTGAACAAACTAAAGCAAAGTTTCCTCCTCATGTGCCAAGAAAACACTGCCACAGTCTTCCTCTTCGAGCACCATCATCAAAACTTTACATGGTGGCAGCTTCTCCAAGCAATCACCTTCCGGGAGATTTGGTCATATAGATGCCAAATATCCATGGAACAAAGACAAATGCTACGAAAACCCACAGCACTCTTATGCTCCAATACTGTCACTGCTTTCAACAAACGCCTCAATCTACACCTCAGACGCCTACACCAAAGCCCAAACAAAAAATCAGCCGATCTCATGATCCATCAACTAACAAATCCAACCACAATCTGCAACATTGACAGGAAATTATCCCCACCACATCTCGTGCTGCATCCCTGCTTAAAGCGTCTTTGGTACAACAAACCTATCACAACTGGGGGCCGAGTATTTCAGTGGACAGTGTAAAAACTGCCTTTGAACCCCCAACCACAGGGTTACGACCCGTGGTAAAGATACTCTTAGGGGTGAGGGTTAGTGGGTGGGACTCCCACATAATCCATAGAACGAGGGTTCTCTGGGTACCTAAACTGGTGCAACATAAGTTGCATAGGGCACAGTCCTTGACTGAAAGCTCTCGCCAGAGAACGACTTTTTATAAGTCTTCAAGGGTGCAGCATAGGTTCCCTCACCTCTAAGGCTGTCCTCGCCACAAAAAAAAAAAAAACAAGAGGCCGGTGTTGCACGCAAAGCGTGCATAGGGTTACATAGCAACCTAGTAAAACTATTGCTATACTCACAAGAACTTTCAAGTTTAAAAGTGCTTTAAACTTGATTGGCTAAAAGACATGTCCGTAGAGAAGCTTTTAAAATTCTCTAAAAAAATCTAAATTTTCTTTGCCTTGTCCAAGTTGACGTCGTCAATCAAGCATGAAAAGGTGCTTGGATAAATGATACCGTACTAGTACTTGAAAGGTTGAGGCAAAAATGAAAAAGTATGAAGACAAAGTGTGGTGGGGGTGTGGGCATTTGGGACAAATACAACACCCTGTTGGGGTATTCGATACAAGGACAAATTAAATCATGGCTGTGATCTCAAATCCGCATGTGCGCATTTCTTTAGTACTTTGTTGCTCGAAATCTGAAATTTGAATGTCGGACAAGCGAGTGTCTAGTGTGGTCGTGTGCTTGCAGCCGCGCTGTTCATTGCTCAACCGCGTTGCTACATCAATTTATCTGGCAAGTTTCGAACTGTTTCGGTGAACCACAATACAATGTACCCATATGAGCAGAAACCGGAATTGGGGACAGACACAAATAAAGCCACTGTAAATAGGGACAAAGACAAAAAAAATGGTTAAAAAGTTATTTGAAAGACATTTCATGTCCTAGTCTGGTATTGAGAATGTAAATTCTTAGATTTCTTTTCATTACCTGACTCGTGGATATGGGAAGGTCAACCCTTTGTTCTTGTGGATATCTAATCATGTACTCCCTGTGAGAAATGTCTCAATTGTTTGACATTACTTTATGATTTTGAAATTTTTATATACCTAAATATTCCTGCACAACCCCATTTTAGTTTTTATATTTCCAACATAGCAAGTCCTTAGGCGACGGGTTCAACCTCTTGATTTCTCTGGTTCCGTGCTAAACACACGACCCCCTCAGTCAGGTTACGTTCAAGAGCCCAAAAAACAAACCCACTTTCAGGCGATCGTCTGTTATGCGTCTCATCCACAGCGCGTGGATGAGAACGACGGGTGCGAACGCGAGGACGAAAGCATCGGCAGCAGTAGTTCAGGGGACAGCAGCAGCAGCAGCAGCAGCAGCAGCAGCAGCAGCGGCGGCTGTAGCAGATGCGGAGGCAAGGGCATCCGCAGTGGCAGTGGCGGCTACAGCGGCAGCAGCAACGGCAGCTACAGCATCAAGGGCAGCGGCAGCTGAAGCAGCAGCGGCAGCGGCAGTGGTAGCGTCGGCAGCGGCAGCGGTGCGTCCGTTCCTGCGTGCGTTTGTGCGTGCGTGCGTGCGTGCGTGCGTACGTGCGGGAGGGCGGGAGGGCAGGCGGG
>SZWC01001096.1:59481-77809 GCA_023375785.1 Penium margaritaceum | reverse complement strand
CGACGCGACGCGACGCGACACGACACGACACGACACGACACGACACGACACGACACGACACGACACGACACATCACACGATACGACAGGATACAACACCACACAAAATTACCCGACACAACACGAAGCAAATGAACGAAACGTGACTCTACATACCACGACCCTCGTTTTTTTATGTGAACCACTCCGATGAACAATGCGTAGCGATCCTCACCCTTTGATTCCCATATCAACGAGGCAACATAACGATACAACACGACAGGAAACGACACGACACGACACAACACCACACGACACTGCACGACACGACACCATACGACACGACACGACACGCCACGACACGACACGACATGACACGACACGACACGACACGACATGACACACGTGTCGTGCCGTGTCGTGTGAGTGAGTACGTGATTGGGTGAGTGAATGAGTGAGTGAGTGAGTGAGCGAGAGTGAGTGTGAACTAGTTTTATTGAGTGAGTGAGAGTGAGTGAGTCTGAACACACACACACACACACACACACACACACACACACACGTACGCACGCACGAACATACGCACAAACGCACGCACGCACACACCACGCACTCACAAACCCACCCACACACCCACGCACCCAAGCGCCCAAGCACCCACGCACCCACGCACCCATGAACCCAGCCCCCACCCCCCTCCCTGCAACCCCACCCCCACCCCCCGACGCGACGCGACGCGACGCGACGCGACGCGACGCGACGCGACGCGACGCGACGCGACGCGACGCGACGCGACGCGACGCGACGCGACGCGACGCGACGCGACGCGACGCGACGCGACGCGACGCGACGCGACGCGACGCGACGCGACGCGACGCGACGCGACGCGACGCGACGCGACGCGACGCGACGCGACGCGACGCGACGCGACGCGACGCGACGCGACGCGACGCGACGCGACGCGACGCGACGCGACGCGACGCGACGCGACGCGACGCGACGCGACGCGACGCGACGCGACGCGACGCGACGCGACGCGACGCGACGCGACGCGACGCGACGCGACGCGACGCGACGCGACGCGACGCGACGCGACGCGACGCGACGCGACGCGACGCGACGCGACGCGACGCGACGCGACGCGACGCGACGCGACGCGACGCGACGCGACGCGACGCGACGCGACGCGACGCGACGCGACGCGACGCGACGCGACGCGACGCGACGCGACGCGACGCGACGCGACGCGACGCGACGCGACGCGACGCGACGCGACGCGACGCGACGCGACGCGACGCGACGCGACGCGACGCGACGCGACGCGACGCGACGCGACGCGACGCGACGCGACGCGACGCGACGCGACGCGACGCGACGCGACGCGACGCGACGCGACGCGACGCGACGCGACGCGACGCGACGCGACGCGACGCGACGCGACGCGACGCGACGCGACGCGACGCGACGCGACGCGACGCGACGCGACGCGACGCGACGCGACGCGACGCGACGCGACACGACACGACACGACACGACACGACACGACACGACACGACACGACACGACACGACACGACACGACATGACACGATACGACAGGAGACAACACCACACAAAATTACCGGACACAACACAAAGCACATGAATGAAACGTGACTCTAGACACCACGACCCTCGTTTTTACATGCGAACCACTCGGATGAAGAATGCGTAGCGATCCACATCCTTTGATGGTACGTGCCAAAAGGATGGCACGTACCCCTGGTCCCGCATGGTCTGCGGAGAGTTCACGCCACTCCCCAACAGGAACCTGTTCCGCGTCAAGGGCGACATCCGCGGGGGCTTGGCTGCGGGGGGAATGCAGGTGTGCATCTTCCTGTGCCGCATCTGAGAGGGAAAAGGGTGAGGCACCGGTCACCGGCACCGTGACTCGATCTCCCACAATGATGAGGGCGTATTCCTTCGTACCAGTGGCGGAGGTGAGTTGCATGACCCCCAGGGAGAATTGGAGGTTGCCTCGCTGCGGAAGGAGATAATCCATGCCCAAGAGGACGTCGTAAGTCCGGGCCTGTGTGACTTGGACATCCATTGGTTTGTGAAGAGAACTCAACTGCACGTGCAGGCCCCGGACTTCTCCGTCCCCATAATCCATCCATCCCGCGGAATTGCTAAACAGTCGGCGCGGTCGAAAGTTGCGTTCTGTCCATCCAACGAGACACAGGACGCGGAGTGCCATGGTAGTGTGGGTGGCCCTGTATCAATGATTGCAAGGAACATGCAGCCGCAGATCCAAATCACGCAACAGGCACCTTCGTAGTGGCGGTCATTGCGGCGAGGTGGTTCCAGAGGCTGTGGTGCCCAGTCCCAGTCCATCTCCTCCGTGGTCAATCGCGGTAGAACTTTCGCCACCACTTGTTGAGTGTTCTGAGTACCCTGTGGCGGAGTGGTACAGGTGAGGGGGATGCAAACGGTCTCGAGGCGATGATTGGCATGGGTGAACTCTTCTCTGAGCCGCGGAGCCAGCTCGGGGTGAAGTCAGAGGAAATCGAAGAAGTTTACGGAGGCGATGGGAGTGGTGAAGAGTTTTTCCACCGGATCTGTGGACTCTGTCGCAAGGGCAGGATTATTCTGGGGTACCGATGAGGTATTGGCGGAAGCTGGAAGTTTTGTAGGTGCGGGATCCGTAGTTCGTTGCTTCTCCAGAGGTCGCACGGAACGGGCAGTGACGGCCTCCTGCAATCGGGCCTCAGCAGCTTCTGCCCGTTGTCGTAGGTCACTCCGTAGCTGTGCAGTTTCCTGTAGGTGCCATCCGCGGAGCTTAAGCCAACGGGCTCGTGTAATGAGCTCTGTTTCCTCAGGTGTGGGTGTCACCTCCGTGGTTTCATCCTCCGCCATAGGCAAGTCCAGTTTTATGTTGTGGGCACCAGCCGCGGGGTTTGGCGGCGGGTTCGGCAAGATACCCTGGCGTGTCCCCTGGGTCGCCTGGTCTTGTCCCGTGGGGGGCGGATGCGGTTGCTGTGGCTGTTGCTGCTGTTGCTGACCCGGCCACGTCTGGTTATAATACTGCTGCCACTGCTGGACCATAGGATCCTGGGAGACTGGGCCAGGGCGCGGAGCTGCTTGTCGCTTACGAGGGCAGTCCCGAGCAATGTGTCCCAGGCTGTGGCATGTGTAGCAAGCTCTTGGCTTCTACTACTGCGGGGGCAGGGCGTGGGAAGGGGAGGGTGCATGGGTCTCACCGCCCTGGTATTGCCGGGTGGACCGCTGTCTGGTAAAAACAGATGTGGGATCCCGCACCGTGTCTTGGAGGGAATGGTAATGTTCAGCGATCATGAGGTTGCTGATTTCATCAGGAAGTGCGCGGATGAGGTTCTGCAGCAGGACCCATAGCGGCAGGCCTTCCCCCTGTGGGCTTTTGGCCACTGAAGCCTAGGTCAGGAACTGGTCCAGGAATCTGCGGATATCATCATCCTTACGCATGACCTCCTTCTCAATCTTCCGCAGCGCTTCTTCCTTTGTCAGGTGCTTGAAGCGCTCGATAAGGGCATTGCCAAAGTCCTCGAAAGAAGGGAAAGGCGCCCGCGCATTGTACTAATCAGCTGTAGCCCCCTGGAGGTGAAGTTCCGCGGTGGCGAGGCAGAGGTCGGGCGGAATTCGGCCGATGCTACCATAGAGGGTAATTTGTTTGAGCCAGACCCAGTGGTCCTCTTCCGGGGTACCCTTGAAGGAGTCCAACCGCGGAATGTTGGCGGGTTGAGAACGGATGTATTGTAGCTGCGGAACGGTGCTGCAGTTAGTTATCAACGCAGTCACAGCACGTGGGGGCGGAATGGTTGCAGACGGGACTGTGGAGTATCCTGTTGGAGGATTTAGCATCTGTGACTGTCCCGCGGACATGGTAAAGCCCGGTTGCATGGGTGGGGGAAGCATGTACCAAGAAGAAGGCGCTGGTGCAGTATTGGTGTAAGGTGTGGAGAAGAATGCCATCCGAGGGGGCGGAGTCTGGATCCCGGGCGCCGATGGCATTACCTGGGGCACCCAGTACGCCTGGTTGGCCGGAATCGCGGCCGCGGAATAGGGTTGAGTTGCTGGTCCCATATTGGCATTCAGGGCTGCTCCTGCCCCTACAGAGTGTTGTGTCCTATGTATCTGCTGCGGTGGTAGGTGCGAGTGTCCCTGCATCATCGGTGGCGGCTGAGGCATTGGCGGCGGTGCTCCCACTGGCATTGCTTCAACCAGTTCCTGGTGGGGAATTTGCTGATGAGCGATCACTGGTGGCTGCGCCGGTGCACCGGCTACGAGCGTCGGCAGCGTCATCCCCACCTGTGTTATGCCTACGGACGGCTGGTGCTGTGTTGCCCATAGGAGCGGAGCGGAAGGCTGGATCATGGTGTTCATTTCCGCCATATCCCCAAGCGTCTGTTGCTGATGGGTCGATGGTTGAGTCCCCCTTGGTGGCGCTTGCCCTGGGGCTCCCTGGTGGGCAACGCGCGCACCCTGAGTCCCTGGCTGCGTCATCCCCGTAGGGGGCGGAACCAACACCCCTGCTTGCACACGGGCTGCCAAGGTTGTTGGGTCGGTAGTCCCGGTGCTGGCAGTGCTCCCACTTGCATTGCACTGGTTACTGCCTGGGATGGGTACACCCGCTGCAGCGGTGGCGCTCTTGGTATGGCCTGTGAGGGTACTCCCATCAATGGTGCTCCCATGCTCAGCTGGGGGGGCCTTTGCTGTAACAATGGGTCAGATACATAGGACTGCGGCAGCACTCCTGCCTGGCTGACTCCCAGAGACTGCTGTAGCAAGTGCGTCGGCGGTTGAGAGGGTAAGTCGGGTTCCACCGTCGTCGTTCCCACAAACGCGGAAGGCTGATTCGCCGATGTCTGGTTCACCAACAACCGCGCGGATCCCGATGTTTGTGAGGACCCCGGCATCCCCAGCAGCTCGCCTCCCGGGTGGAGCGCTGGTGGGGTCACCTGCTGCTGCTGTAATCCTGTCACAGGTGGTCTTGTTGTCATACCTTCCGGAACCGTCCCTGCCATCTGCCGCGGCAGGTTGGAGTCCAGAGGCATCCCAAGTGCTGGAGCCAGTGGTCCCATCTGCTACAAGTCCGTCATTGGCTGCTGGTCGTTCACTGTTGGGTTGTCGGTGGTTTCTACTTCCTCATGGCTCTGCAGTAACGTTTGCGCATGTGCTGTTGGGGATGCGTGTTGTGCCGCTATACTGCCAGCCACCGCCGGCTGCTGCCCGCCACGACGCCGGTAGACCAATACGGGATAGGCTTCAAGTCCTCCACCATCGGAGTGTTGCTCTGATGATGGTTGGAGGCTGGAAAACCACGGTAGTGTCGTAACCACGGCCTCTTGTCCCTCCGACTTGTGCTGAGATTGGCTGGGTCCGCGGCTGCCATGGTCGGAGACTGTCTCCACTTCCGCACGGTCACCCAGAGCTTCCATGATGCGACGCCAGTGCAGCTGCTCCGGCCACTCATTCACCCGACGATGTTGGACCTGTGGATCAGCGCCTGGTGAAGAGCTGACGGGGGTGCGGGATAGCACAGGCGATGAATCCTGGACGTCCTCGTAGCTGGTGGTTTGGCGCAGCAAGAAGCACGGCATGGATGACTGCTGCTGCCGTCTCCTACAATCTTGATACACAAAGCTTACTGCCGAAATCAATGACTGATCTGAAGGTCACGCACAGTTCCCCTGAACAAAGAGCAAGGAACTGTCCACGCTCACCGCACCATGACACTTATACCCCCAATTTTGTCGTGCCCTTGACTTTTCTGCGCAGACCTGATTCCGCGCTATCTGTGGATCATGCACTTCTTACCACTACTGCAGCTGAAGTTAGGTGTGCAGCGGAATCACAAGACTCCAACCCCTAGCTACTAACAATTCCGCGGACCGAAGGTCTGAATCTCTGCGCACGAACCTCACCGATGAATGACACTCCGCGGCCCACTCCTTGCCACACGTGAGCCGCCACCGCGTGGCTTCCAACTCCTCTCTGCGGAATCCTCGTTCCGCGGACGTGTGCAAGCGAAGGCACCGCTGGCAGCTCACTTCACTTGGAATTTCGGTTCTTCACGCGCATAATTCCGCAGTCTACAGACAGGACTTCAAGGTTTATGGAAGGCACGAGGGCAGTGGGATAGTGAACAACGGCATCGGTTGAATGTCTTAGATGAATCTGGCAGAGTACATGAATGCGGAGTATTGCTCAGGGAGACATGCAAGACTGAGCTACCGTTGTGCTAGTGTCCTCTATGTCTTATCTACTCAGGACTCCGCACGGTGTGTCTACACACCGTGGGTCTCATCCCTCACAAGCTGTCTCCCTTCCCTTCTGCTTGGACTCCACGCGGTGTGGCTACGCCCCGCGGGTCTCGTCCTCAATCATAGCATATCCTTTATCAATGATCTTCTTCATCCGCGGCTTGTGCACGCGGTCTTCATGTTCTTCCTTGAATCTTCGCCTTCCGCAGTGCGTCTTCCAGAGGTTCCTCCGTGATTGATGCTTGGTCACTCATGCTGATTGGGTGTTTCTCCCCTGATTGCGTGGTCCCTCTGTTGACTCGCCTGCGCCTTGTCAGTGATCGCGGATTTTGTTGCGGCTCGCCCTTGTTCTCTTTGTACCGCGGATTTTATACCACTGCCTCTCGTCTTTTTCCTCCTCCCTTCATGTGCTTAGCTTTAGAGAAATCGCTGCAGACATCCTGTCCCTAGATTCCGCGCTACCCTTTGCTAAACAGCGTCCACGGGAGCCAGCGTACTGTGCGCGGATCTCAGCTTGCCCAGGTCTTGTCCGAGGATGGGCCTTCCCCGCGGAGCTGCGGCTGAAGTGTGCCTGACGCAACCTCCATGACGTGCTAATCGAAGTGACTCCGATTTTCACCACAGCAGGGCCATAATAGGGTTTGATGTATGAGATGGAGGGCATTGCCACTAAGCCACTCATAGAGGAGACTTGGCCACAGCTTGTCCTTTGTGCATGTGCACAAAGTTGGAGAGTAGGGTGTTTTCCAAACTTTAGGCTGGAGGAGTAATTGCTTGTTTCACCCATTTGCCTGAGCCTGAAAAGCAGGGATACAGGCATTGTCTGATTCCCGTACACCAGCTAACTTTTGGAATCAGCTTCTTCCACCAAGTGCAACTGATTTATTGAGTGGTTGTGGTAGCAAATCCTGGAGTGGACAGTAGTCGTTGCGAATCTGGCATTTGACACATTCGGATTTGATATTGAGCTGACGATGATTCAAGATGATGGCTGATGAGAGCTGAATGAGGATTGAAGATAGAATGGTAACAGGGACAGACCAGCCTGAAATGATATTGTTTTTGAAGAGATTCAGGTCCTTGCAACGCAAGGAGTGACATGTACAGGTTCAACTTGATGGATTTGAGGGTGCCAAAAAGGGACAAAAATAGGTTTCTCGATAGAACTCATCCAGCTGTTGCATAGAGGATGTTACACAGGCTCGAAGACACTTTACAGAACTCAATTTAGAGTCTGTTTGAGTGAGATATGGATTTCCAATGTTTGAAGATCATGGGTCGGGTTCAAGTGACGACCTTCAACACTTTGAGCTCAAAAGGCGGCAGGATACATTGGCCAGGACGGCTGACAGCGGCCTTCAAGGAGAAACGACGGCTGGAGGACCTCCAGGAGACCTCAAGGAAGGACCAGTCCACAATAATTGATCGTGCAGGTCGTGCGAAACATAATTCTCATGTGTGACAAGATGACTGCCGCTCATCCCGCTAGGCTAGGAGTGTGCTAGAGGGTCAACTTTGACAGAGTGGATCTCAGTGCTCCCTTCGCCAAACAAGGCATATAAGGTCTTGTTAGAAAGCTGTGCACATGTCATTCATTTCTCAAGATTCAATTCAGACATTCAACGTCTCTCTAAACCTACATTTGCTTCCATAATTTCTGTCTGTGCAACCTGTAACTCCCTCTCACAAATAGTTGGTCCTGCCTAGGCGGCTCTTGGTGAGCCTGATCACCTCCCTAAGGGCTGTCCCAGTTTATATCATTGGTATCAGAGCTATAACAAATCTTTGCCTCATCCTTGCGGCATTCCTTGCACCCTGTTGTGTGAGAGAGTCGTTTGCGGGGTGAACGTTGCACTACCATGGCGACATCCGCTTCTGTGGTGGCCGGCGACAACATCACCAAGTTCGAAGGCAAGAGCTTCTTCAACTGGAGCAACAACATGAAGATGGTGCTGATGGAGAAGGGTCTCTAGAGCCAGGTGGATGAGAAGGAAAAGGAACCAGCAGAAAGCTCCCTCTCTCCTGGCGAGGCACGTACCTACCGCGAGAAGCGTGACCGCGCACTCGCAACCATCTACCTCCACCTCGCCGAACGGCAACAACTCCTCGTCCGTGGCATCCTCACGCCAAAGGAGGTTTGGAAAAAGCTTGAGTCTACTTATTCTTCCAAGTCAATCCTCATGAACATGCAACTGCGTCGATGCTTTCACATTGTGAGGATGGATGAGTCCGGATCCATGATTGACTACATAAACATGGTGAAGTCTCTCTCTGACCAGATTGCTGCAATTGAGGACCCTGTCAAGGAGCGTGTGCTCATGCTAACCATCCTCTCTGGCCTTCCTAGCAGCTACACTCCTCTCATTGTTGCCCTGGACCAGCGCAGCAACAAGCTCCTCCTCAATGATGTGGAGGAGAGTCTGCTGTTTGAGGAGGAGCGGCGCAAGGGAGAGGAGGGCGGAAGCAGACTGGACGTCGCTCTTACCACTAACTCTGGTCATGGTGGCAGTGCTCTACCAACCAGGAACAACGGCGGAGGAGGGAAAACGAAGGGGATCTGCCAGTACTGCAAGTAGCAGGGCCATTGGGCGTGCGAATGTCAGAAGAAGAAGGCGGACCTTCCGGCTGGAGTGGGAGCGGGAAAGCATTCCGACGCTTCAGCAAACGCAGCAGACTGGGGGAGTGGATTCATGACTACTATCCGTGTCCTGCACGTCTCCAACAACACTGCATTGTTCAGGATCATCGACTCGGGAGCCACGCGGCACATGACGTGTCGCCAGGAGTGGTTCGTTTTCTACACCGCCATCGAGCCTCGTCAGGTTTACATGGGGGAAAATCATGTGCAAATGGTGGTTGGGGAGGGTGAGATTGTATTTTGTGCTTCTGTCGATGGCAAACACGTGGAAGGTCATGTGAAGGGGGCGCTCCATGTTCTGGGGCTGGCAGCTAACCTCCTCTCTGTCTCATCTCACATCTTCGAAGGCATGCAGGTAGCTTTGAAAATGGTGACTGCACAATCTCTGCAAGTGCGGGGCATGTGCATGAAAAAACGGACAAGGAGGACGGTCTTTACCGCCTCTACGTGGCGTCAGAGAAGGAATCTGACTCAGTGTTTGCGGTGAGAGAGGGAAAACATGACATCGGCCTGTGGCATCGCCAGTTCGGTCACCTCGGCTTTCGCGCCATCGTCTTCAATGCAGCAGATGGTCCACGGCCTGGAGCTAAAGGGGGTGAAGCAGCCTGGTGCATTGGCTTGTGAGAGCTGCATTGAAGGGAAGCAAGCCCACACTCCTTTCACGGGGGATGGGAAGGGGACGGCTGAGCTTCTCTCACTCGTTCACTCTGATGTGTGCAGTCCCATGCCATCACAGTCCTTGTCCGGCAAGTTGTACTTTGTCACATTCATTGATGACAAGTCGAGAAAGACGTGGGTGTCCTTCCTGGCTGGCAAGGATGAATGTCTGCTGCTTTCAAGGTCTGGATTGCTGCTGCATAGAATAAGAGTGACTGGCGGTTGAAGGTGCTTCGCAATGATGGTGGAGGCGATCCGAGCGCCTCGCAAGCAAACAGAGGGTGCTGAAGGAGCTGGTGAACCTGTGTACTTTTCGATCTTCGCAGGAGTCCTCTACCTCGAGCTTCTCTTCCTCGCCATCACCGATGACCCAGCAAAGTTCGCTGAAGCCATACGTAGTGTCGAGGCGGCAGATTGGCGTGCCGCAGGAGACACGGAGTATGGTGCACTCATGAAGAACGGCACCAGGACACTCGAGGAAGCTCCATGTGGCAGCCGGGTGATCGGATGCCGGTGGATATTCAGGTATGTGGTGTGGATGGTTAGGTGCTCAGGTAAAAAGCACGGTTGGTTGCAAAAGGGTATGCGCAGACTGAGGGTGTGGATTACAATGAGACATTTGCACCTGTCTTAAAGTTCCCATCCATCCGAGTGATCCTCGCTCTTGCTGCTGCTATGGATTGGGAGGTGCACCAAATGGATGTGATGTGCATTTCTGAATGGTGACCTCGAGGAGGATGTGTACATGGAGCAGCCAGAGGGGTATGTGGTGGAGGAAAAGGAGGATTTTGTGTGCAATGTTGTGAAGATCCTCTACGACCTGAAGCAAGCCCCGCGAGCATGGTACCACAAGATGGATGAGCAGCTGGCTGGCCTTGGCGTCGTGCGTAGTGAAGCTGACCATGCAGTCTATGTGTGCACGCAATAGGCAAGCCAGGTCATCATCTTGCTCTATGTTGGTGATCTGCTCATTGCATCTGACTCCAAGTCTCTTTTGGACGATGTGAAGCAGTCCCTTGCTGCCAGGTTCAACATAAAAGACATGGGAGAACTCAGCTACTACCTTGGCCTTCAGATCAAGCAGGACCGGCAGCAGCAGACTTTGGAATTGTCGCAGAGAACGTACGTGAGCGACATCGTCAAGCGCTTCAACATGGAAGGAGTGTGCAAAGCAGCGACACCATTGGAAGTGGGAGCGAAGCTGAGCATGACGCAGACTCCCCATGGCATGCAAGAGAGCAGCCGCATGGAAGAAGTGCAATACTAAGCAGCAGTTGGGAGCCTCATGTATGCAGCAACCAGCACACGCCTCGACATCAGCCAAGCAATGGGAGTGCTCAGAACGTTTTCTGTGAATCCGGGCGTGCTGCATTGGGATGCGGTTAAGCGCGTGCTGCGCTACCTCGACAGCAGCAGCAGCCTTTGCCTCACCTTCAACGGCGACAACAGCCCCATCCTCATCGGCTACAGCGACATAGATTGGAGAGGTGACCTGGACACAAGGAGGTTCACCAGTGGGTTTGTGTTTGTGCTTGGGGGAGATGCAATCAGTTGGAGCAGCAAGAAACAAGAGTGTGTCACCCTATCCTCCACTGAGGCAGTGTACATCGCCCCGAGTGAAGCAGCAAAGGAAGCCGTGTGGGTGCATGAGCTGCTAGCAAGCCTTGGACAGCAGCTGACCACAGCCACCACCATCTACGGTGACAACATGAGCGCAATTGCTCTGACGAAGAGCGCCGAGTTTCACGCCCGCGCCAAGCACATCGACATGCGGTACCACTTCATCCGTGAGCTTGTGGCAAAGCAGGTGGTGCATATTAAGTTCTGCCCTTCGAACATGATGTTGGCAGACTTCCTGACCAATCCGCTGGCAGTGCAGCGCTTTCAGTTGCTGAGGGGACAGTGCATAGTTGTGTGATTTTTATTCTTGCAAAGTGGGAGAATGATGGATATGAGAGTGCCAGAAAGTGACAAAAATAGGTTGCTCGATAAAAATCACCTGGCATGACAGTTGCATAGAGGATGTTTTACAGGTTCCACCCCACTGTACGGAACTCAACCCGCAGTCCGTTTGAGTGAGATATGGATTTCCAAAGTCTGAAGATTATGGGTCTGGTTCAAGTGACAACCTGAGCACTTTGAGCTCAAAAGGCGGCAGGATTATTGGCCAGGACGGCTGAGAGTGGCCTTCAAGGAGAGAAGACCGTTGGAGGACATCCAAGAGACTTCAAGGAAGGGCCAGTCCATGATTATTGGCCGTGCAGGTCGGGCGAGACATAATTATCATGTGTGACAAGGTGACTGCCGCTCATCTCGCTAGGCTAGGAGTGTGCTAGAGGGTGAACTTTGACAGATTGGATCTCTGTGCTTCCTTGGCCAAATGAGGCGTATAAGTTGTTGTTGGAAAGCTATCAATGAATACTTTCTCACTCAATGGTCGATTCAGACATTTGCATTCTCTGCAAACCTACATTTGCTTCCGTAATTTCTGTTTGTGCAATATGTAACTCCCTCTCACAAACAGTTGGTCCTGCCTAGGCGGCTCTTGGTGAGCCTGATCACCTCCCTAAGGGCTGCCTCAGTTTCCATCAGAAATGACGAGCTGATGTCATTGAATTGATGAGTTTGATGATGACCTGTGTGCACGGGCAAGCCACGTACAAACATTTGACAGCGGGGTGTAGAATGTGGCAAGGGGATGGAAAGAGGCAACTCATTGCAATAAATTTCTTTATGGCTTGGGTGCTGGTGACTAGAATGAGGGCAGATGAAATGTGCAGGTCCATAGTGCCGGCTTCTGATGCACATAGATAGAATCATGGGCAGATTTATTTCTTGATTGCAGAGCGGGCGCAGGGGCGAGACCACGTGCACTGATTGGTGATGATTATTCATGATGCGGTGGATAAGGGGCATGATGGTGATGATGAAGCTGATGATTATGAAGAAGCCAATGTGGCACATGCAGCTGAAGATGAGGAGGAACCAGATGGCGCAGATGGGGCTAGAGGAGAAGATGGATGCGGTTGAGGAAGAGGAGAGTACTGTGGGATAATGATGGGGTGGAGGCACTCATAGAAAAGGGATGATGCAAGAACGTGGCTTCAAGAGAAGGTGCAGTGAATAGTTGGAGGATAGAATAATGGTGAAAGGATGGAGCTGATGCAGCAGTTGGAGGAGAAGAAGATGTGGAAGGCACTCCGAGATGAAGGAGCAATGGCAGAGAGGTGGCCTTGCCACTAGGCCACAAGAAGCAGCAAGAACAGCAGAATAGACCCTAAAAGCATGAGATGTGCACAAAACAGGGTTAGATGACAGCAATGGGTGCAGAAAGTAGAGGTTGAGGACAGGGTTGAAGGTGGGAGGAAGCTTCAAGAAAGATGGCGGCATGAGGTTGCTAGGATACTGATGAAGGCTGTTGGTAATGCAGGAGGTCGTACGTTGCCACGGGCCACTAATTCAACATAGGGCTAAGTTACAAATGATGATGCCGTAGCTTGAGAGGTGAGGCAAGATGATGTTGCTAAAACTAGCTAAAGCTAAAGGAGAGAGGTGCATGCATACGAGCAGGCAAGATGACAAGAGAAAAGGGGAGTGATGACCACCACGTGTGAATGAG
Organism: Penium margaritaceum; assembly: GCA_023375785.1. Lineage (NCBI taxonomy): Eukaryota > Viridiplantae > Streptophyta > Zygnematophyceae > Desmidiales > Peniaceae > Penium > Penium margaritaceum. The sequence continues at coordinate 64,640 of SZWC01001096.1, read as the reverse complement.
AGAGCGCATGGTGGAGTGGCATTCACCAGCTGATTTCTTAGCTGCAGAGTTAGAAGAAGAGGCAACAGGGATGACTTATGGGAGAAAGTTGGAATAACAGAAGTGAAAGGAGCAGTGGCACAATGAGCCAGGAAGTGCTGCAAGAAGGGGATTATGCTGGAATCAAGGAAGTAACAAATGTATCAGGAAGCACCAGGTTAGTTTGCTCGAGGCTCTCATACAATTTCAAAACAAGTAGTTACACAGGATGGGTGATAGCGGAAGCAAGCAGAAGCACCTGAGCGTATGGGGGAAAGCTAGAATACCAGAAGTGAAAGGACTGAATCAAGGGCAAACAACTAGCCAGAAAACGGAGAAAGAGCAAACACAAGAAGTGAGGAAGAGCACCAGTTTTGATAGTAGAAGAGGGTACATTGCGTAGATAGGAGGGTGGAGTGGAGTGGATACACAGAGGTGAGCAGAAACATGCAAAGGAGCAATGTGATAGAGCAAAGACATACAGGAGAGGTTGCTGAATTTGGATAGCTGGATGAGCACAGGAAAAAAGGCAAAATGGAGGAACGGCCTTAAGGGTCACGGAAGCAGAGGTAAATGAGATGGAAACAACTGTTTTGGGATTAACTTGGAGGAAATGAACATCCTCTTTATATACAATATAACAGGAAAAAAATAGCAAGGCAACGGCTTCTTTCCACTAGCCGGGCGTGGGTGACACGTATCAATTTATTTGGGGATAAATTTATGCTTTGTCCAGATGTCAGAGGACCAAGATCCGATTGTCCAGGTGGTTCAGTGCAGGACCTGAGGTGTTATTGAGAAGAGAAGTTTCCGACATTGGTTGCACATGGTCCATTTTTTGGAGGTATTTCTGGTATGTAATACATGAGAACAACGTCTCTTATGGTTGTTAGAAGGTGCATTTCTGTCTGCTTGGGGGTTGGGAGCGGGGGGGAGGGGTACACGTTTATGATGAGATATTTCCGTGCTTGGGTAATGCATATGGAAATTGTTCTCCTCTTTTGGAACTACCTGACCAGAAAAAGAGGCATGTTTTTGTTGTCTATTCTGGACAGACTCTAGTTCGAAATGTATCTTCATGCATATTTTTAATGTTGTGCCTTCTATGCATGGTCAGGGCCAATCTTCATGTGTCTAACAAAAAACAAAATAACAAAGTTTTTTCCAGCTTTGATGGTATTCTTCTGCATTACGTAGCATATTCGAAAAAGAACTTCAATTAGCTTGTAAGAATTTCTGAATGATTTTGTTTTGGTATATCAGTATTAAATGTCATATCCATGCCATTTATCTCCTTTCTGGCCCTTGCCCTTGCATTCATCTGCTTGTACCATACAATGTGGGAACATTGTTCGATTATTGCTTTGAGATGCTGTCCAAATCATACTTGAAATATGACAACTCAAATACAATGATCAATTCAAATGGTTCCCAACAGTTTTTTCATGGTCTGCAGCCAATCGTATGTTGTGCTGCGTTAGTTCTTACAGATTGGGCTTTAGAAGTCCCCCAAAATTATGGTCGTGCACATGGCATGTGAAATCCAAGTGAGTGGAAACGTGCACATACCACATGTTGGAAAATTCTGTTTCAACGTGGCCGAACCTATTGTGATAGGACAAGAATAACTTCACCCTGATCAAGTAGATCTCCCTGGTTCTTTCTTACATGACCTTGGTTCATTTGAAGCCCTTGTGGCACCGACCTCGGATCACCTGCAGTGGAGCATCAAGACACTCATGATGGATACCAGAGTACAGTATCCCAACACCAAACCTTTGAGCAAGACTATTTTCTTATGCTCACTCGAAGTAAGTTGTTTAAAGCTTCATTGTGCATGGCAGTATTGAAGGAGTCCAAGTACAAAAGCAGATCAGGTGTTTTATCACTCTGAAATGGTTGAATCAGGTAATATGTTCAATGGCACTCATGGTAAGGGACACACGAAGTTACCATAACACATCAATAACATTCATTGCGAGGGGCCAGTCTTGCTTTTGGAGTTTGTACTCATTCAACAGAATCCTGGAACCCCAGTATGCCTCCATTGTTCCTTCCCAAGAAATGCCACAATTAAACAGCTATTTTTTTCAATGTCACATCTTTGTGTGTATCTTGTAAATGGTGTCTCTACTTCTGAGGTGGAGCCATGCCACTTGTGGCACTGCTGTACTCTAAACATCTGTCATCTTTTATGGCCATTGTCTTTGTTGCTGATTTTCTTTTTTTTTTACTCCCTTCAGCACTGTCCTTGTTCTCCTCAAGGACAGAAAAGAATTAAAGAGGCGAAATTTGCTTTATAGGCATAAAATGCATGACACTGTGGACAGGTCGTGTCCCACAATGTATAGGGATTCGTTCATTTGTGACTGTAGAGGTGTCACATTTTGGTCCTTGGACCTTGCCTTGAAAAGTCCCACCTTTGCCTTGTTAGGGACATCCACTGCAAAGGGTGGAAATGCAGCACGTCTTTTTATGGGACAAGGTTCTAGTCCTCTCTCCTGTGGGTCAATATGGGGCATTATAGGGTTGTTGCAGAGGTGAAGATGTTTTTGGTAACAAGACAATAGCAGTTTCTACGTGCATGGCTGGGACCATGGCCAAGTGCAAGGGCAAGAGCATCAGCCAGGGACACGGGCTGCAGCCTGGCAGGGGACAAGGCCAAGGGAACGGGCAAGTGCCGTAACCTAGGCAGGGAAGCAGGCCACTGATGATGCAGATTCAGAAGCCATGACCCATGGTGAGGGAAGGGGTCAAGCTTTTAGGGCTGAGGCCGAGGTCAACACTGCAACATCCAACAATTCAGCTATCATAACATATTGGAATGAGAATGGGAGGCACATGCCTCCAAGAGCTGAGGAGCAAAGGCTTACGGATCAATAGCCAGTAAGCTCAGTAGAGTCACAATGGAATGGACCCTCAAGTTCTCCTCTCTAAGCTAGCCCAACCAGACCTAGTCACCTTGTCAATGTTGTATTTTTGGCCATTAACATGCCCGAGGCGCCGGGAGGCGTCGTCAAGCTGCTGGAGGGGTACAGTTCTTGCAATTTACTCTAGCTGCCTGAGTAGGGCTTCAAGTTCCTGAAAGTTGACTAGCTGCCAAATCCAGTGGAAGTACTTATACCGGAATCGGGCAAATAACAAGGGAGATATGAACTCCAAATTTGGGGTGTGCGCGGCGGCTCGGAAAGTCAGCCGCGGTTTGCAGGTTGGTGAACCAATCACCTGAGTAACAAACTTGATCTGGTTTCCAATGCAATAGATGTGATCCATACTTTCCAACGCATCCAAGAACGACCAAGTTAGAGCATTAGAGCCCTTGCTACGTCCATCAGAGCAACCCTTGGTGTAGCCGTCCACCTTGCCTTGCATGCTAGGCAACAGGAGGCGCTTTGACGATGACCCGTCGAAGTGCCTTTCCTTGCCAAGAAGTCAATGAGAAATTCACCCTGGTCAAGGAGAGCCCTGTGGTTGCTTCCCATATGGCCCTGGTGCATTAAAGAGTTGTTGGAGTTGAACCCAGATCACCGGCAGTGCATTATCCAGCCACCCATAGCGCGTACTAAATTCCACCAGCTTAGCACCTAAACTTCGGGCCAGGCTAACGTTCTGAATACTCACTCAGATCAAGCAATTCAAAGCTTGATCTTGCATAGAACAATCAAAAGAATCCAAACCTAAAGTCAAATTAGATGTTCAACCACTCCCCGGTGGTTGAACAAGGGAACAAGATCAATGGCACGCATGGCAAGGGGCACACCATGTCAACAAACTCCCCTTTGCACCGCAGCCTTGATATCCTGTCCTGGAACCTGCAACATCTCAAACATCACAGCACAGAACTAGCTCCATGCAACTGGCATCGTGCCTGTCCTTGGGCTGGGCCTTGGTCGTGGCGTCGGCAAGCATGCGCTAAGTGCCACAATGCACAATAGCCGCATCTCCCTTGGCCACCAATTCCCGTGCGTAGTGATGACGGATCTCAATGTGCTTGGTCCTCCTGTGTAGCTCAGGGTTCTTGGTGAAACCGATGGCATTCGTTTCCTTTGCCAGAAACATGCTACACCGATAAGAACTCTCAATAATGGTTCACATCCTAGACTAAACTAACTTGACAAAATGCTCTTGGAGACTACCTATTGAGACCAAACAGTCAAGGTATCCCCTAATAAAGTGACATGTGTCACCCACGTTTGGCTAGTGGAAAGAAGCCATTGTTTTGCTATTTTGTCGAAATCCAACTGTACATTCCGAGGATGTTCATTCCCTCAAGTTTAATCTGGAACAGTTTTTGTATCCTGTTCACCTTTGGTTTCATAGCTTTGCTGGTATGTCTTTGCTCTGCTCGCTCATCACTCATTCTCCCATCGCCATCCACTCTCAGCTCTCGACTTTTCACAGGTGTAGTGAGTCACGTCCAAGAATGGTGTCGTAGGCATTCATCGGACACGTGCAAAAGTTCACCTCATACGAGAGCTTGCCCAGACGGACCCTCAAAGGCTTCAGAGGCAATCCGCACTCCAGCTCCCCTTGCACCAACTTGGCCTTAGTTGGCTTTATATGTAGCCGCGCAAGCCTCAACCTTTCTGCAATCTCGTCACTGGAGAATGACTGCGATGCACCGCAATCAAGCAATGCTTTGATCTGTCGGCGAGTCTGGCGCCCCTCACTGTCCGTAGAACCATTCGATGAAGTTTTGGCTTTAGGGGGATTCCCGGAATGCTCCCGCTTCTTTTGCTCCGCAGCAATACACTTGGCAGCTCCCTAGTTGTCGATGGACTTTCATGGCTGGTGTTTGCAGATGCGGACGAAGCTTTCCCAGTAGTTGGCCGTCTGCCACTCACGGCTTGTTACTGTTTCCCTGCTACTTCTTCTTGCAGTCTATCTTGTGGTATCCAGACTTCCCGTAGCATTTATGGGTAATCACCCTACTTTTATACACAGTCACAACAGTGAACAGTCAGACATGGCCACAGACGAACCTTCCAGGAAACAGCGTATACCAGTTTCATAAACCGCCAAGTGACACAAGAAACAACCACGAAAAAGCCTAAAATAGACACACACACACACAAGAAACTACCTTCTGACACTAGTGTATCGCCTCAGATGACACATGAACACATCCCTCCCCCCCCCCC
>SZWC01001096.1:7070-27278 GCA_023375785.1 Penium margaritaceum | reverse complement strand
ATGTTTCCCTTTCAGGTTCCTGCCAGGGATTGCGGTGCTGTTGATGTACTGGATGCAACAGGTGTAGTATATGGCGGAAGCTGCAAGCATTGTATCCCGAGTAGGCTCGCTGAATATCTGTCCTGTAGAAACATTGATGAACATGGAGATAGACGCATGTAGATGCTAGAAGTGAAGCTGGACGAGCAGCAGTTTACATTTGCACATGAGTATATTGTTCCACATACCTCGATGTATGGTTGGACACGTGTTCTTGGCGGCAGTCGTGGATTCTGAGCTTCATCTGCTAGGAAGGTTGCGATGCGCTCATCCCACAGGCTGACTTCCTCCGCGAAGCCATCCTCGTCCATGAGGAGCAGGTCTGGGTCGTGTGGTGTCGTCGGGAGAGGTAGCATGATTGGAGCCATGCGTGGTCGAGCGGAGGCAGCGGCAGCGGTAGTCGTGAGGCACTCCGCACACCAACCGACAGGAGGGGGTGTGACATTTGCGGTCACGAGGTGGCCGCAAGGCCGCCGGCACCTTCGGTTGTGGGCGGAGGTGCGACATTACGGGCGTAAATGTGTGCATGTGCAGTCGTTGTCATTCAGGGCGCTAACCAAAATGATGTCTATGGCATCAGGAGGGGGATCTTGAGGTGTTTGGTCGTCATCGCAGTGGTGTACCGAGAGTTGATGATCGTACGGAAGTATAAAGGAGGAAACCAGACAGTTGTTTAGGAGGATGTAGTTGGATCGTCATGTCCACATCACTCTTGTGTGAAGTTGTACATGAGCATACATGGATTTAGTTGTACAAGGTTTAGTAGAAGGGTGATGGCGACGTCGTCTGGTGTCCGATGGCTGATCTGTCTGGAATTACGAGTCTCCCGTCGGGATGAGTAGGGTTTCTCGGTTGAGTTGTCCGGTGATGTATGTGTTGAGAAATGAAAGGTTTGGGGGGGGGGGAATCCCGATATTTGTTGGTTGTGATGGAAGATGAGGTTCGACGTGGCAGCAGTTGCTGTCCAATGACGTGCTCGGGTGCCAAGGTGGACTTGAGTCGTACAGTGACGACATTGTTGCAGAAGTGCGGAGAGATGGTATCCGGTTGATGTTGTCAGAATGGATTGCTGAGTAGGTTGTACATGTCATGCAACGTCCGACGTCGTTGAATATGGAGACTGTTGATTGACATTTGGCGTATGCCCAGTGAACGTATTGCTGTTTACCGTCAGATTTCTGCGATGTCCGTCATACGAGGGACTTAAAGTTGTTTTGAAAATGGTTCCTTCGTGAAGCTCCGGTTTTAACGTTCTTGATGGAGGTTGCATTGACAAACGGGTGAAAACATTGCCATGGAACAACATTCTGCATAGGCGGTGTGCCGTATGGTGTGGCGTGTCGATCATGTGTGGCCGTCATTGAACATAACGTCCGACGAGTCGGCCGTCGTGGTTCTCAAAAGTAGACAATGCGGACGTCAGATTTGATAAATATGGTGAGGGGTTTGTCAGTGCAACCTTGTGAATTTGAACATAGTTTGGTGGTGGTCCGGTGCACGACTGAGAGAGGTGTGTGAATGACATACATGGGTTCCAACATTGGTAAATGGAATTATATGGTGTGGAGTGGCATCCACTTGGGGTAGGCTATTGGGAATTATTTATGTTTACACGACGTGGCCAGATTGTCTTGCGTTTTGGTAGTGGTCGACCGAACGTCGTGTTTTGGGTAGGCGAGCACTGACCTCTACGTTGATTTCTGATCTACATGGACTATATGATAGTAGGTGTTACAACATGCGATGATCTGGGGCATTCCGGGTGTTTTCCGCGAGGGATGTGTATACATCAGTTTGCCATTTACGGAATGATGCCATAACTTATTAGACACATGGGTAGATTGTTGCTGCATTCGCTCGAAAGCTTGCGGTGCTGTTCATTGTTAAATATGCTGAGTACCTACTACATATGGTGTACCGAAAGTCCGAGGTTTTTGGATTTCATACACTCGATGTAGGACGAGATCCTGGTAAAGGAAGTGACGATGAAGGTTGATGGAACGCAACTTTATTTTCGGTAAAGTTGTATAGGTCTACGTCACGGTGTGACGATATAGTGTTCATGTACGTAACATTGTGGGCTGCCCATATGCAAGGATTGTGCGTCTGGTATATTGGTAGTGTTATGTAGTTTCGAAGACAGTTTGGGATTTGTGGAAGGAAGTATAACGGCACGTAATTGAGGTCAAGGAAGCATATAGTCCGATGTCGGCAGTGTTACTATCCTTTTGGCACGTAGCGTACCTGCGTGACTCCTGCCGTTGGCGGAGCTCGTCCGCTCTAAGGACATTGGAAGTCGAGGCCGTCTGCTTTGGTCCCTCCCGTCGCGTACGAGATACGTAAGCACATAGGGACTTAGGCACACTGCCGGTGAAGAAAGTAAGAATGCAATGCGCTGAGGGTTCCTGCTGTCTTGTACAGGGTGTGGACGTAACTAGAGTGAGCAACGGCATTTTATTCAACATACTCAACATTCCGTGAAGTTGTCTGAGGTGCGTCTGTCCGACCTTCACGTGTCATGAGGATTGTCTACATGTTGTCGATGAATTCATGTTAAAAGTAACTGTTTTGAGTCCCAGGCATCAAGGACAAAGTGTATCCAACAGGACGCTGATGCGGACCTTGTTTTATGTTTCCTTTTGGCGAGGTTGGTTCGTTTCGCATTCTATGGTACGTTGTGTTTCCCGTTGCCGCGAATAGTTGCTCTGTGTTTTGCTCTGCTTGTGGTCTGTCGTGGATGTTGTCCTCAATGCAATATGGGGAATACTGTGTGTTAACAGCGGGTGGTCAGTGGCACTCGGACATCGCGTGTGACGATGGCGGCAGAAGCATCACGCGGAAGGCTGGAGGCAATGACTGTACCAAGTGGATGTGACGGTGAGAAGTTAACTTTTGTGATGAGGAGGAAGGCTTGTGTATTGGATGGGAACTCATTATTCTGATGTTTCTCATGGATTTTGTTTGGTACAGAAGATGAGCACATGCAAGTACGGGAGAAGGTTGTGGACTTTGGTAATGGGTAATGTCATGGGTAATGTCGGTGTATGGGGTGGGTTGACAGAGATGTTGTTGTTCAGTGTAATGATGGATTGTGCCATGTTTGTGTGGCACAATGATCAAACCCTCATGTTCAAGTGTGGGTATGGCAGTGTGACATCCGCATGTTTTCATATTGTGTGTGCTGAGTGACATTTTGACATTTTGGTAAGGGATAAGGATGCTTGTGGAAGGAAGTTTACTGTGGTGCAACAAAGTATTCACTCAGTTCACTACTTGAGCGACAACATTGTACAGTGTACATACATGCTTTTTCCGCCAGAGGTTTTGGACGAGGCAGATGATAGAGATGGCGATTGTCAAGATTATCATTGATCTGGACCAAGACATATCTGTTCTGTTGCACATGGTGTATTCAGGCTTCAGCGACCATTGTCGCTGTATGACATGAGACCTACATTGTTTGGATGTCCCTGGCACATGCAATGTGTTGGTATTCATGGCGATGGAAATTGCATGTTTCGAGCTATATCTGTGGCCATACATGGATGTCAAGAAAAGCACATGGACGTACGCATGGAGATAGCTCATTCTGCAGCTATTCATTTCAATGGCTTCAGTGTGCCGTTAGGTACAAGCCATCGATGGACTTAGGATAGTAAGCAGGCATACATGAACTATATCTATACAGATGGGACATGGGGGTCCTTTGGTGAACTGCTGGTAGCTGCAGTCTTGTATAGACAAACGTTTTTGTGTGGCAGAGTGATGTCCGGGTTTTCCATCGTGTTTTCTTTTCACCTACCATTTTTGGCCCAAGTGTACATCTGAAGTACAATGGGAACAATTTTGATATACTTCAGTCGAATAATGATGGCGTTCTGTATGGAACTCAGGTAACACTGCAACGTTTCGTACGTAGAGAGCACCACAGGTCCTCACATGTTCCGAATGACATAATGCTTCAATTTTCTGCTGGATTGGATCTTTTGTCGCGTGAAAGTGAATATGCCGCCCACCTTCATCCTCGGACAAATATGAATACCGAACGTGTACCTACAGTATCACGTGTTGGAGGCAGGATTTTTTCAAGCGGAGGAACGAAAGAAGTTGGGAATCTTTCTTCCTTACTGTTGGATGTTCTGAATGAGAATGTCCCATTGAGTACATAACGAGTGTGGAGTCAAGTGGTGGTCCTCAGAATAGACCAGGCCCTGAGTCTACTTTTCCGAGCAGTGAACGAGAGGATGGCGAACCAGTGATGAAACGTCGTCGTTTCACGTCAGAAGAAACACTGTATTGTGAGATTGAGAAGGAGGTGAAGGACAAGTTCAGTCTGTGCTGTGAGTCAGCATCCACGAGTTTGTGGGTGTGTATGAAGTGAAGTCGAAACGTGATATAAAGTACAAGTGTCAGGTTTTGAACCAACAGTTCTACGGCTTTTTTAGTCGTATTTCTACTGCGGTTGTTCACGAATACTTGCTCTTCTCGCTCGGTGGATTGATGTTCCTTCCGAAAGCCAATTTGCCAAAGCTTCGACATTTGTTCGTAAATAATGGCCAGCTCATTTGAAATGAGCTCTTCCATGCGTTGATAACTGATGAACACCGGGAATGTACAGTACATACAGGTAGGAGGATGAATGTTGATGCCTACTTGCGTGAGATGTTGGATGGACCGTGTACACCATGTACATTGTGCGACATGTTGTGTTTTAAATGTCACATGCGTGAAGGGTCCAGTTGTAATGAATTACTTTGTTCTGTTTATGCTGCCGTCTCAAAACGAGGTGGTACTGTGCCATTTGGAGTGAAGGAAAACTTCAGTATGAATACAGTTCCTGCAGAGTTATCACCCCTGTCGTCATTGGAGGAACGTTTGCTATGTCCTTTTGTGCCATTCATGAAAATTGTTCTGTTGAACTAAGGACGACAGAAGAGTTTACGAGGAGCGGTCACAACTGTCCCTTTGGATGTTGTTGATGTCATTACTGAGTTGCCGCGCCCATTGACCATGTCTGAGACAGTTTGTCTTGCATTCAAACGCAAGATGTCGTACTATGGCAGTGTGTGGTCTGACAGTGTCCGACCGGGGATTGTTGTCAGAGCATTGCAATGGCTGATGGACAACTCACCCGTGTTTGCAAGGTTGGGGGTTCAGATGTCAAGTGCACAAGTTGGAAAGCTTGTGTCGGAGCTTGGAGAACATGTGCACCATGAAGCACAACATGAGACGACTGAGGGTCATGCATCATCATCCCAAGATGAAGTTGAGGCAGCGTTCTCTCATTTTGAAGATGATCAAGTCGACCAAACGATGTACTTTAGGATTCCATTGTTCCAGGAAATGTCCAAAGGACATGTCATCACAGCACCGTGTGAGGGAAAGACTCCTTGTCACATTATGTCTCGGAATGGCATGGAGGAGTTGTGTTTTCCATCACTCTTTGGTGGACAGAGGAGATCTGGGAACATTGTCCTCAATTCCAGTGGTCCAAAACCGGACTGCTCGGTACCTTACCGCAAAGTGGTAAAGTGGGAATTGTTTAATCGTGATCGTAGATTTGCTCAAAGACCAGACAACATTTTTTTCAAGTTCTATTTCTGTCAAACGTTGAACATTCGTGCATTATGTTGCTTTGGACAAGACAGTTGTTCCAGAGGAGGATTACTGCGGGCGATCTTCAAAACAGTGAGGCAAGAAGTCGGTTGTTGGAGAACAACCTTATCTTCAACGAGTTCAAGAGGATGCGGGGAACCATTGCATATTGGGACAACAACAAGAAGGACCTATTTGTATTTTTGAGGCAGAAAAAACAGAACCCAACGTTTTTCTTCTCTCTGAGCATGACTGACACACGTTGGACTGAACTGTTGGGCATATTGTCCAAAGTTGCAGGAAAAGGATTATCACACGGTGAAATTGATGCGCTCCAATTTCAGGAGAGGACAAAGCTCGTTGCAGATGACCGAGTGTCACCTTCACGATACTTCCACCATCGTCGTCGTTCTTTTTTAAAGAACGTTATCGCCACAGAAAATGGACCACTCGGTCATGTGGACGATTCCAACACCGTGGAAGTCCCCACTGTCATGTCTTGCTGTGGGTGAAGGATGCCCCAGACCTGGAGTCCCAGTCCCCTGAAAAAGTTGTTGACTTTGTGGATAAGTATACATCCACAAACATTGACTTGTTACAGACCGGTCTACAGTCCCTCCAAGTGCACAAGTTTATATACCGCTGTCGCAAGAAAAAAGGCTCTAAAACATGTGCGTTTGGCTTTCCAAAGCCACCTTTTGATAAGACTGTCATTCTTCTGCCTCTTGGTGAGAGCACCTTACCTGCAGAGAGAAAACATTACAAAATAGTGTATGCAAGTATGATTGCAACACTAAAGACAGTAACCACTGACATTGACTTTGACAATTTTCTTCAGTTGTATGAGCTTTCTGAAATTGAATATGTTCGTAGTGTACGCTCATCTCTCAAAAAGGTGACCCTGTCGTACAAAAGGATGCCAATGCATCAGAATGTGAACCCGTTCAACCCTGATGTCTCCAGGCTTTGGCAGGCCAACATGGATATACAGATGTGCATACATCCATATGCTGTGGCAAGTTACATTGTTTCATACGTGTGTAAATGAAACAGGATCATGAGCCGCACGCTCAAATCTGTAATGGATGTTTTGAAAAAAGAGGAGTGCTCACAGAATGTTCGGAGTGTGATACATAAAGTTGGCAATTCTTTCATCCATGATCAAGAGGTCAGTGCCCAGGAGGCAGTAGCCTTAATGAATGGATTGCCATTGAGGTTCTCAAGTCGGTCCTTTGTGTTCATAAACACAAGCCCCCGTGAGAAATGACTTCTTTTTGTGAAGCCTAGAGCGAAACTTGAAAAATTGGACCCATCTTCCGAGGATGTGTTCATACCGTATGCTGCTGTCTCCCAGTATGAGAGACGACCAATCGAGCTTGAGAACGAATGCTTGGCAGACTTGTTGTCAAAGTATACGTACCGGAAAAAGGCAAAGCACATGACTGATGACTGTGCGAAAAACGAGAAGGAAGAGGAGTTTGGTGACGATGTGGATGTGGACTGTTTTGAAAAGGAGAGGCCATTGGATGACACATCGTTAGTACAAAACAATGAGTTGCTGTATGACTCAATGGCGCAATATCGCCTACGAAAGGTCTCAAAGATTGTGCGATTTGTGAATTACCAGTCCGAGAGGGATGACTACGAGTACAAATGCAAAAAGGTAATCCTCTTTGTTCCTTTCTAAAAGGAGGAAGACCTCACTGCACAGTTTGTAACGTCTTCATTTTTGGCGAACAGAGGGATCATTTCACAAAAGATTGAGGAGTATTCTCCAAAGTCGTCCAAATGGGAAACAATTTTGTGCGATGTTGAAAGTGCTCTCAGGTCATGCCACAATGAAATGAACAATGACAGAGAAGGCACTGTTCTGACAAAACATGAAAGTGGTCCCAATTTTGAGCACGTTGGCCGTCACATGTTTACAGACAAGGCAAAGAGTGACGAAGATTTTTTTCTCGTGAATTCCAAACTAAACTCCGAGCAGCGTGCTGTTGTGGATGACATCATGCACATTGTACAATCTGGAAAAGAAGTTATTCGACTGTTCCTATCAGGAGGCGCTGGTGTAAGGAAGTCAATGGTGGTGCATGCATTGTATGAGCGTTTATTACGCTTCTACAATGCTGCACCAAACTCAGACCACACGTTGCTCAAGGTGTTCAAGCTCGCGCCAACCGGAGTTGCTGCCTTCAATGTGCATGGGTTCACCATTCATCATTCGATGAAATTGAGCACTCGAAAAGGAGCTTACCTACCTCTGTCCTCCGAATCTCGACATGTGCTGGCATGTGAGCTAGGTGGTGTACAGTTCATTATTGTCAATGAAGTGTCGATGGTTGGTCGTCGGCTAATGCATTTTCTGGATCGCAGAATGAGAGAAGTAGGTATATATCTGCCTTTTGGTGGTGTACATATCGTCTTTGTGGGTGACTTGTATCAACTGAAACCGGTACTGGATGGGTATCCGTTTGAACCTTTTGATGACACCCTCGTTGTAGAGGAAGATGCATCTGAATCGACATTTTTCCCATGGGCTAGTATGACACTGTACGAGTTGCAGACTGTCGTGCGACAAAATGATCAGTTTTTTGCAAATTCTTTGAACCGTCTCCATGAAAACAGGTGCACAGTGGCAGATCATGACTTTTTCCAGGCCATGCTTATTGACCAAAGAAAGAAAGTTTACATGACCAACATGTTGCACGTTTTCACAACAAACAAAAAGGTCAACACACACGACAAGATGATGTACAACACAGCGCACAGTTCCAAATTTGTTTGCTAAGCATGGGATGCGTGCATCAACCATGGCGATGGGAGTCATGGTCACTAGTCGTTGGATAAAGCAGTTGACGACATACGATATACAACCAATCTATGTAAGACTCTTCGTTTGTACATAGGGTGTTGTGTTCAAATTATTTTGAACATGGACATGAGTGATAGCTTAATGAACGGGACGACGGGCATCCTTCGTCATGCAAGCCTTGTTGTAAATGAGGTGCTTACATTCTGGGTGGAGTTTCCAAATGATGTCATTGGACAGAAGCAACGATTGAAGTATGCACAACTTATAATGAAAGAAGGTGTAAATACCAATTGGACACTCATCAAACGAGTCGAAAAAACATTCCAAATGAAGAACAACGACAGTTTTGAAGTGTCACAAAGGCGGTTTCTACTTGTCCATGCAAATGCAATTACTATCCACAAAGCACAAGGATGCACTTTCAGAGAGGATGTCGTGGTCGACTTGTCTTCCTTTGTACCAGAGCAAATGTACTATGTTGCTATGAGCAGGTTTTCAGAAGCACAATTCATTCATCTTACACAGTACAACAGTGACAACATCAACGTATCTTCAAAGGTTGTTTCAGAAATGGAGCGGTTGCGACGGAGAGTGCACTCGCCGCATTAGCAGCGCCTCAAATATCTGTGTACTCCATCATCATTCTGCGTGTACTACCACAACATTCAAAGTCTTGAAGCATGGGCACAATATCCTCCACATTCATGAACTTGTGCACGCAGAAACTATCATTCTCACTGAAACACATCATTGCAACAGCCATGCTCATCGACATGACAGTGTACACGGAAAGACTGCGCATTATTCTTTCGGTGAGGTTGGAGGAATACTTGTCGCAACTACGTACACGGGAGCTATGAATGAACACAGTGAAGCAGGATTTGATGCTATGTCATGGTGTGGATGGATCTTCCCAACAATGCCAGTAATTTTCTGCGTACTTTATCGCTCTCCCTCTTCAGCAGAGAAGCCACTGTTAGAATTTCTCCGCAACTTCACCTCAGGTTCGTTCCCACTTGTCCTTGTAGGTGACTTCAACCTTCACGCAGAGATCGCGATACCAGAGAGTCTCCAATTTCTAAAAGACAGGGGTTTTCAGATGTTGATCACTTGTGCAACTCATGAGAGTGGCTCCATTATTGACCATGTGTGGACAAATGTACACAGTGTCCACATGACAGTCCATCCACAATAAACGTTCTAATCAAACAATTTTCCCTTTGTACTAAGTGTGGACAAATGTGGAGGGTTGGCAGAAGGGATCACCCATATCTAGGTACGACATTGTGACTTTCCTTTTCAGCATGATATTGTTGCAAGCTGGTACGAATCATGTGGGCAACGTTGTAATGTTGCTATTTGTAGTGCCTTTGCCAACAATCGACCATATGCGGAAAGATGTAAGTTATACAAACGTCTTCCTCTTACGTTTGGTGTGTTTCATTACATTTCTCAATGTCACATGCACACATTGTCATTATTCATGTGCAGTCGCGACTCGCAACCATTGCAGAACTGCAACCGCGTTTCAGGCATTTTCATCTTCACGCCCTGGTCATCAACGTGGATCTTCCCATGAGTGACAAAGCCCAGCTTGACCCCAGCATCTATCTTGCAGACACTTCTGGAAGGGTTATCGACATGAAGATGCCTACAGTCATCATTCCTGGAGAGTACTTCGAAACAACAAAGAAGCACATGGCAGAATCTTTCACGGAAAGCTGGCAGAGGTGGAAGATGTACGATGTGTACAACACAACCACGTCATCCACGAGGGAACGGTACGTGGAAATGACAAATATACATCTGTGTACATCAAGTGTATGGATATGCATCATGATAATCCTCTGGATGTTACAGGTGCACCAGTGTTGCCCAGGAGTACACCCTCAACTGGACAATGGACGAGGCATACGCTGTGCCAAGCACCTTTGTCGAAGGCGAGGTGGACCACATCCTTACCGCCATTTTCAACAATGACATGATGCGCCCCTCGCTGAAACGTTTCATTCCACCAAAACGATCGCCAGTAAGAACATGCATTGTTCCCCCAGTGGGACATAAACACCCATAACAAGTGGTATCAATTTTCATTACTTGCCTTATCATTACAGCTTGGTCTTGCAGTTGGGATTTTGAATGCAACGAAGGTTTCGGCCGCAACGAAGCAGGATTTCATCATGTTCGCAGATGACATGGCGCTCGTCGGATTTGTGTGGGGCGCTCTGACGCCTAAGGTCCAGCAGTACTTGAACAACGACAGAGTGGTTGCCATTAACGGGATGTACTACAAAGGTGGTGCTCTGAAGGCTGGCCGTGGGTGAGTATGGTACACCATGTGTCTTGTGTATACATAAGATGCGTATTTGTATACATACATGCACTCTTCCCCGAACTTCCACTTTGCAGGTCAATGATCCATGAGATCACGGACAAAGCCCTGCTCAACATTGTGAGGGAAGGAGTGGACAGAAACGAGCTGCCAACAATGCACGGAATCTCTAAGTGAGTTTGTGTTGGGGTGCAATAGTTATAACAAGTGTAAATGTTGTCGAGCATACTAGACATGCCAATCACATTTCACAACATTGCGTGCAAGTTTGACTACACGTGGATGTTCCTGAAGAACAGTTCCGTGAACACTTTTATCGTGAAAATGAGTGCAAAGGTCACCAACCTGCAGCACAACGAGATCACCCAGTGCACGCAACGCATGCCAGATGGCACAGCATGCCAGTACAAGATCTACTTTGACTTCCTCGACGAGAAGTACGAGTGCACTGAGCATGGAACTATCACCTCAGAGGAAGGTGTTCTGACTGTACTTTTGCATGCTGCGGGTGAGTCAATAGGTCACAAAGTCTTCCATTTTTCGATGTAGGTGTCATGTAAGGGGATCCTATTTATGGTGAAAGCATGCATGTTCCATATACAGAGGCACATCCTGAAAGAGCGACAGTCGTGGGACCACAAGCCCAGATGTTCCTCTTGGGAGGGAGGACAATATCCATGCTGAAGGGCGAGGGCCATGAACAAGTGCAGAAGCTGTTGGCAGAAGCTGAACACAACGTCCATGACTTCTGGCTGCACACGAAGGTAACTCCATTTCCATGTGCACAATTTCTGCCTGTACGAAAAGCTATGTTCATCACACATGCACTCGTATCTTCGCAACCGCATGTAGCTAACACATCGAGGAAAATCTGGCACAGGTTCAAAACCACAGCTCTGATGCACAACAGACGTACGACTTGCTTGAAGTGCAGCCTCCTGTACGTACTGACATGGTACGTGCTCCACTAAGATGACAATGGTAGCAAAATATTTCACACGTAGCTCCATCATTCATGAGAGTCACCATTTGAATACAACCTCCATTTGCAGCGACGCATGATGTCACCAACACGCACATATCTCACAAGTCCTCCTGCTTGTGTCGAAAGTCCAGGCCCTTCAAACAGCGTAAGTTTCTATGGTGAACTATGTGTACTTGCTACTAATATACGGTTGTACACTATGTTGTGCAATGCTCACTGATACGCAAGCGTGCTGTAATGTGCAGATTGGAATATGTGCTGACGATCATAGTCCCCAAAAGACCTCGTCAACCACATTTGACAGCACTATGATGTCCCCAGAAAAATCATCGAATGCAGATCGACAGTCATATTACGTTTGACAGCTTCAAACAGACTACAGACTTGTGCAGACCAAAGTCAAGCTGTCCTCTTGCGTGCTTTTGACTTGGATGGTTGGCCCCTGTAACCCACACATGACAATCGTACCGTGGGCAAATGAAGATGAAATCCCACTCATTAATGGAGTGAACAGAAAGAGCACTCTTGTTGAAAACAGTCACAATGCAAAGTAATACAGAAATGCAGAACGATGGACAAGTCTGCTTCATAACCATTCCGCAAGGTCTAGAAGACAGAGCATGGTTCATATTCTGTAGAGGGCCCCTTTGTCTTCAACGTGCAAACTATTGTCACATGTCAGAATCTGTGATCAAGGACCAGAAGATACGTTGTGCATCAGAGTATTTTTGCACAGTGTTTGTGAGTAGAATGTGAAATAGGGTCGATAGCGCGTGGCGTTGGGGTACAATGGGGAGCTACCCATCCAGAGTGATGTCATTGTACCACGGTTGGGCCAGTGAACCTGCGGAGGATCAACGCAGTCTTGGTTCTTGTATCGGGCTTGTGAAGTCTGCATCTGTAGCGTCACAATGTTCATCATCAATGGCCGTGCTTTTTTTTTTTTAGGCATCCCGTCACTCGTTCGTCGTGGTACAAGTAATACGTCGTGGTGTCAACTTAGTCGTACTGTGCATAGGTGTCGTTTTCACGAGCATTTATGCATCGCACACTCGTCACAACTCTTTGGTATGGAACAACAGTTGCAGCAATACTCTACAAAGTTGGCAATACGGTCATGCATTTATATCGACAAATTGAACGTCATACAACGAACGCCATTGATGGATACGTGACGACAACGTTCTGCCTCTTCCACAAGGTATGTTGTGCATCAGAGCACTTTTGCACAGTGTTTGGGAGTAGAATGTGAGATAGGGTCGATAGCGCGTGGCGTTGGGATACAATGGGGAGCTACCCATCCAAAGTGATGTCATTGTACCACGGTTGGGCCGGTGAACCTGCGGAGGATCAACGCAGTCTTGGTTCTTGTAACGGGCTTGTGAAGTCTGCACCCGTAGCGTCGTAATGTTCATCATCGATGGCTTTGCTTTTTTTTATTTCTAGGCATGCCGTGACTTGTTCGTCGTGGTACAAGTACTACGTTGTGGTGTCAGCTTAGTCGCACTGTACATAGGTGTTACTTTCACAGACATTTATGCATCACACACTCGCCACAACTCTTCAGTATGGAACAATAGTTGCAACAACCCTCTACAATATCGACAAGATATCAAACAAGGCGTATCGTGCATAGTCACAATTGTGCCTCAACAGCTGACTATGGATCATTTTGACATTGTTGACAATACTCAATATGTACACAATATCTGCATGACGAGGAGTGCACATCACACCGCTATGGCGATGCAAACCCAAGACAACAGACATCACAGGTAAGCAAGGTAAGGAGGTAAGTGTAATGTACCATCAGTCTTTTCCTGTCGGCATGATGCAAGGAGACATCATTTCTCAACAACCCACCAGAGGTTGACTTGGAGCTATACTGCTCCATCTTATACGCACGAAATGTGTGCCATAGTTCCATAACATAGGTGTACACGTAAACAAATACACGAACCAACAGCATATAGACAGATAACAAGGTAGTGAGGTAAGAATGAAGATAGGTAGGTAGGTAAGGAAGTAGTTAAAGTTTTTGGTGGTGTAGGAAGGATGCTACTGAAATTGTCTCGAAGTAGCATGCATTACATGCACAACATAGCGATCTACTGAGGTGAAGGGTATAGAGGTAGGCAGGTAGAAAGGCAGTTAAAGTTATCAAGGTGTAGGGAAAATGCTATCAAAATATGTTTGGCGTAGCTTGCATTAGAGTTACACAAAGGACAACGTAGACAGGTATGAAGGTAGACAGGTAGACAGGTAGGCAGTACATAAAGTGTCCCAGGTATAGGACAAAAAATGGCCAGATTTTTTTTAGGTAGCATTAATTAAAGTTAGAAAGGGATAAAGGTATACAGGTAGGCAGGAAAAAAGGTAGTTAAAGTGATCCGGGTGTAGGTAAAAGTTATTGAAATTTGTTTCGCGTAGCTGGCGTTAGAGTTACACAAATGACAATGTAGACAGGTACGAAGGTAGACAGGTAGACAGGTAGAGAAGTGCATAAAGTTTTCCAGGTATAGGAAAAACGGTAGCCACATTTTTTTTGGTAGCATTAATTAAATGTACAAAGGGATAAAGGTAGACAACGTATACAGGTACGAAGGTAGACAGGTAGACAGGTAGACAGGTATACACTTGCTTCCAGAATGTCCATATGATTGTTCCAAAATAGTTGTCGAAAATATCTTTGTTTCCGCCAAAATTGTCCACATGAGTAGCAATTTATTCCTCCAATGGTAGAAAGACGTCCAACCAACACGTTCATGACTTGAATACTATTATCACTGAAGTATACCTTACTACATAACATTTCTGACCCAAGTACATCGTATGCCTTTTTTATATCCGCTGTCTGAACTCAAGTGACCCAACCATACATTACACAATAGACATATAGAAGTAGCAATGAGGACCACAAAAGCGAATTACTTTCTACGTACCGGAAAAGAGGAAGAAAAGTGATTGGAGTCAGTCCACATTACTTGTAGCACACAATATGTTTATGATGTACATAGAGGCGTTCATTACACGTTGAAATACACAAAATACATTATTACACTGTGATCCAGCATTCCTGTTTTTTTTCTTATCTCTTCACACCCTTTTTTCATCATGTACATGACCACTTTCCGTTTTTGACCCGGGAACACCACACAAGGGTGTTCCGTCCATCCTCAAAAGTCCGACCGCCGTTGACAAAGAAATTCGTTTGGACGGACCAATCATAAAACGTGAGGTTTTGCAACAGAAGCGAACTACTTTCTATGTACCCGACGAGAGGAAGATAAGTCATTGAAGTCATTCCACATTAATTGTACCACACATGTTTATGTTATACACAACGGCATTAATTATACATTTAAATACACAAAATACATTAATACACTACAATCCAGCATTCTCGTTTTTTTCCCATCTCTGTACACCCTTTCTTCAACATGTACATAACTACTTTCCGTTTTTGACCCGGGAACACCAGATAAGGGTGTTCCGTCCGCCCTCAGAACTCCGAGCGGCCGTTGACAAAGAAATTTGTGGCGCCCAATTGGGTGGGCAGTACAACGGGCGAGCATGGGGTGCTTTCATGCCCAACTGCCAACACATGGTGTATGGGTCCTCGGGTGTATTTGGGTTGACGATGTCCCATGCGCGCTTTATCTTTGCCCACTCCGCCACCGCAGTTCCGTGATCCATGGGCGGAGGGGGGGGGGCACGTTTCTCCAAAAACTCGAAGGATTGTGCACCGGTTCTGGACGGTCACCCCAGCGCTGCAACGGTGGCAGAGGACGCGTATCTTGAACATTGGACATGTCGCAAGGGGGTTTGCTACGTGTAATCTCGAGTACGGGAGAAAGAAGTAGTCGATTGCGACGAACACAGTTATATATGCAGAGCATATGTACGTGTTTGACATCGCAAATGACACGACTACAGGCAGTGTTTTTGCAAAGCATCAGTCGTCATGTGTGGCCGACCGCACACCGAAGCAGGGAGCCGCAGGTGTCGGAACGGTACCATGCCGAGCCTGTACGCAGACCCAAACATGTAGGTTCGGCAGGAGGTGTCTATGGTAAGGTTCTGTTCCGCGTGTCGTCATGCGTCACATCACAATGCATGGGTACATTAGGCTTATTTTCCGTCATTTTCCACGGTTCTACATCAAAAGCCGATCGAGGGGTATATGGGGCTTATTGTTCATACGTAGGGGCGAATGAGGTTTATCGTGCTGGCGGTGGGGCGGATCAGGCTTATCGCTCCGACGGAGAGGCGGATGAGGCTTATCACTCCGACGGAGGGGCAAATGGGGCTTATCGTTCCGACGGAGGGGCGGATGAGGCGTATCGCTCCGACGGAGGGGCGGATGAGGGTCAAGGGTGACAAAACAGGGGGTAATTGGCATTTTCACCGAAATTTTTTTCTCTCTGCCTGGCTCACCACCTGCCCTATCGTTTCTTTCCATGCTTACGCAGGTCACGCAGGGGCGTGACCTGCTTGGGTCACGCCAAACGACACGGCGGGGTGAGACTGCCTAGTCTCACCCCGTTTGTTACTAGTCACGTGACACAACCTGCTCTGTTGTCACGAGATGCTTTCGCAGGTGCATGTGCGCCACGTCCCCTTGGTCCCACTTTCAAAAACTGAAGTGGGACCGACGTAGCAACTTTCAAACTCATACGGAACTCCACAAAACGATCGCGAACCATGAAGAACTAAACTAAGGACTGAACAGTCAGGCACCTGTCCCAAATTTTTAAAGGACGCTATTGTCAACAAGTTCACGCGTTCACAATCGCGCCATTCGCGAAATCATGCATTTCGACGACCGAAAACCTCTCAAAGAGCCAAAAACGTTAGAGAAGGTGAAAACTTTCCGACGCAAGATCCAGAAGTGCAAAACTAGGTCAACAAAATGCCCTTCACGTTCAGGCATAGAAATGCGGCTCTTGACGCGCGCTGTGCTACAAAAGGATCTACTAAAGTGGGTCGAAAAAGCTTTCTAGGACATTTTTAGGTCAATAGCAAAACATTACATGATCGAGAAAACACCAACACCAACAGGAAGTGTATTTTCGTGAAAGTAATGAACTTTGAGGAGGCAAGGATATGAGCCTCGCTCCTCACAATTTTCTCATATGAGTTTTTCCAGCCCTCTTACAATGGGAAAAGGAACCTAAGAAGGGATTTTACAAAAGCCCAACCATTGAAATTGGGATTTTCCAACACCACCTACATCAACATCTATTTCCACATCTACATATACATCTACACCTACATCTACATCTACATCTGTATGTACATCTACATCTACGTCTACATCTTCATCTATAAATACATTAAATAATGTGCCTCTGCTTGTACTTCTACATGTATTTACATATATAAATATTTTTATATATAGACACATCTACCCATATCTATATATATCTATATCTATATCTATATCTATATATATCTATATTAATATGATATTCTATATTTATATCTATATCTATTTTTATGATTATATCTATATCTATATCTATTTATATATCTAATACTAAGTCTCAATCTACATCTATATCTAAAATGTATAGCTTCCAAAAGGCTTCTAATGCTATATTACTACAGGGCATGGTATGAGATTGCATAGCAAAAGTGGTACGTACAAACATATAAATAATTCTAGAAGTAGAATAAGAGATACAAGTGTCCATGTTGCACAATTGTTTATGCATGAAGATTCAGATACTACACTAGCTTTCACTAAAAACTTAATAAATGTCGGGTATGGTTGGAATCATTGTTAAAGATCTATAATTTCATTAATTTTTCATAATTGAAGTACTGGAAAGTGATTATGAAAAGGAAAAAAAAGGTAAAGTAACATTATCATGGAAGCATTTAAGGTGTTTAAAAAGCTGTTTCTATCATTGAAGTGTGATATATAAGTGTTTTACTCATTACTTTTACTTACCATGTTGCCAAGTTCATTAAGTTTTGGGTATACAAATCTACATCCTCATCTATATCTATGTCTTAATGTAAATCTATATACATATCTATAATTGTACTGAAAGATATATCTATAATTTCATTCAGATTATAATTTCTCTATGTATGCATCTAAATATTTATGTACATCTATATAAATATATACATCTAAACCCTAAATAAATCATCCTATCTATATCTATATCTATATGTATATCTATATCTACATCTGTATCTATATCTATATCTACATCTATATCTATATATATATCTATGTATATAGCTTAAACTATATCTACATAAACATCTCCATTGTCATCTTAATTTCTATCTCCGTTTAGAACTAGATTTCTACCTTTCAAAAATTACACAATGTCGATGGGTGAACGCATATTCAAATTTTAGAGTTGGGATGTTTTCTATAAAATGTGAATGATATTTCATCAAAGGGTCACAACCTCTGCCAAGGAACGCAAAGGTCACCCTAAATGATGAGGAGGCAATGATATGTGCCGTGCTCCTAAAAATATTCTCATATGAAGTTTTTTAACCCTTATAGTGGAAGTGGAAATAGGAACTTAAAAAGGTTCTTACCAAAACCATTAAAGCTGGGCATTTTTCAACACCATCTACATGAACATCCAAAATAACATCGACATCTACATCTACATCTATATTTACATCTGCATCTATGTTTACTTCTACATCTACATCTATATGTACATCTACATCTTCATCTACAACTACATCCACATCTCTATCTTCATCTGCATCTACTCATACATCTATATAAATCTAAACATGTGTATATCTATGTGTCTATCTACATTTATATTTATATTTATGTATATACATACCTATATCTATATCTGTATTTATATCTACATTTACACATATATATATATATATATCTGTGTCTATATCTATATCTATATCTATATATAAAACTATATTGGTATTTATATTTATATTTACATCTATATCTATAACTATATCTATATATATATCTATATATATATCTATATCTATATCTATATCTATATCTATATCTATATCTATATCTATATCTATATCTATATCTATATCTATATCTATACCTATATCTATATCCATATCTATATCTCTATCTATATCTATATCTTCAGCTATATCTATATCTATAGCTATACCTAAATCAATATCTCTACCTACATCTATATCTACATCTACATCTATGTCCATATCTATATCTAAATCTAGATCTATATCCATATCCATATCTATAAGCATATCTTTATTTATATATTAATCTATATCTATATCTATATCTTTATCTATATTATATCTATACCTTCATTTATATCTATATCTATAGCTATATCTAAATCTATTTCTACATGCATATCTAAATCTATATCTATATTGAATTATACATGTGCATCTTTATCTATGTCTCTATCAATATCTACATCTATGTATATGTGTGTCTCTAAATCTATATATTTATATCTACTTGTATCTCTAAATCTATATCTATATTTATCTATATCCATATCCATATCTTCATCTATATCTAGTATATCTGCATCTAGTGTATCTGTATCTAGTGTATCTGTATCGATATCCATACATTCATTTATGTCTCTGTCAATGTGTACGTCGATGTCTATTTCTATGGTTTTCTTTATTTCTATGTCTTTGTCTATATCTATGTCCATGTCTACGTCTTTGCTTATGTTTTTGTCCATGTCTGTGTTTATGTCTATCTCAATGTCCATGTCCATGTCTACGTCCATGTGTATGTGTGTGTGTATGTCCACCTCTTTGTATATGTTTATTTCCATGTCTATGTTTATGTTTATGTTCATGTCCATTTTCATGTTTATGTCCATGTTCATGTCCATGTCCATGTCCATTTGAATATCAATGTCCATGTCCATTTCCAGCGCTACCCCATTGTCATCGCCACCACTACTTTATTGTGATCGTCATCAAATTCTTCATCAATATTTTTTCGTTCAATCGTATCTTTTATCATCATAGTATTGCTTGGTTTCATCATTATTATTGACATCGTCATCGCCATCGCCGACGTTGTCATCACCGTTACCATCAAAACTCTCAATTTAAGCCTTTTCAGAGTTATCATAGTCAACATTTATGCGATGTTTAATGCATTCTGTTGCTTCTTCTTCATCGACGTGTCTGTCGTCATCGCTATTATCATTATCATCATCAAAAACATTGTCCTCGTCAATGTGCTCGTCTTTGTTATGGAAAAATTCTTAGTTTTAGGATCTGCAGTAATTGGATGGTAAATGTTTCTATACTTTCCACGTCTTTAATGTATTTCACCATTTTCTCTCTTTAGCCACTCTGCTCGCTCGGGTCCTTGGGACACACCGGCACTTTTCAGTGTCATTTCAGAAGAAAATTGCGCCACCTCTGGCTGTTCATCTCTTTCATACCAGCGGTTGCCCTCCCCTCCCCCCC
>SZWC01001095.1:292646-309572 GCA_023375785.1 Penium margaritaceum | reverse complement strand
GGGGGGGGGGATGGGGATGATGATGATAAGGATTGGAATGAGGAGGGCAATGACGGTTGGGAGGACGAGGAGGACGATGGGGAGGATGACGAGGAGGAGGATGAGGGGGAGGATGAGGAGCACGTGATAGTGGAGAAGCAACAAGGGGGGAAGAGGAAGCGAGGTGTTGGGGAGGGGAGAGCCGTGACAAAGAAGTAGCGGAGGAAGGAGCAGAAAGGCGCTGGCAGAACTTCGGGCTGTGGTGGTTGTGCCGCTGCTGTGCGCAAAGTTGTCTATGTGCAGAAAGTGCGCCGCGCCCCAGTCTTCAAGAAGAAACATCCCGGCAACACAAGGCGTCCTGCACCCGTGTGGGCGTACTTCACCACTGACAAAGCGGCTGGTTCACTGGCCATTTGCAAGATCAAGACCTGTCCTCGCAACCTGTGGGAGGTTAAGCGGCCGGGTTCCAAAACCACCGCGATGCAGTCGCACCTGGAGGTACACCATCCCGAAGAGTACAAGATCGCTTTCCCTGTTCAGGCGCTCCAGAAGGCCATAGCTGCTGAGGAGAAGGCGGCAGCTGCAAAGAAGGCCGAGGAGGAGGCGCAGCAAAAAATCAGTGACTGGACCAAGCCAGGGGTCCTAAAGTTCGTGTGCACAATTGAGATATGTCGTGTAAGTGCCACTCATTGAATCGTCCCCAATGTAGACTACTGACCTCTAAATTTGTGTCCTGCAGCTACACCCAAGCGGAGCTATGGAACGACATCATGCTCCTTTTTGTGGAGTCTGGCATCCCATTCACGGTTGTGGAGCTTGAGTCCTTCAAGAGGCTAATCAAGAAATGCACGGGCATGGATGCTCCATGCCGCCAGACGTTGTCAGACCTCGTCAAGCGAGCGCACCTAGCCTGGCGGAAGAAGATTCACGATTGGCTGCTGAGCCAACCGGGAAAGTTGGGCCTCACAACAGATGGGTGGACACGCAACAACGGGACACCATGGGTTGCACTGACGGTGCACCACTTTGACAGGGAGTGGAGGACACGGGCTATGGTTCTCGACTTTGTGTGGATTGCAGGGATCACGATGGACAACGCGTCGAACAACATCATTTGCGGAACCATTCTCCACAACCTCTATCCGCAGGATTTCCCTAAGGGCACTACATTATGCTGTTTTTGCCATGTCATCAACCTTGTTGTGCAGGACTTCCTATGTGATGATGACATTGAACCACTGGTCATCAAGGTTCGATGTCTTGTTGCACATGCCCGTCACTCCAACCAGCGTCAAGGGACATGGATTGAGCACAGTGGGGAGGAGCGCAGGTTTGGGCTGGTGAATGATTGCCCAACCCGCTGGTCATCAACGCATACTATGATGAAGGAGGTGGTTGAGCAGCAGAAGACGGCTGACCTGTACATTGATGAGTTTCGCAGGACCAACGGGGGGCCGACAGAGATCACCATCATCCGCGCAGAGTAGCCGAAGATCCGAGAGGTGACGGAAGCTCTTGAGGCTTTTACCAGTGTCTGAGATGGTTGAAGGTGAGAAGTATCCCACGCTTGGGAATATGCTTCGATGGTACTACTTTGTGCTTGACCATTGCAAACACCAGCGCCCCTCTCCAGCAGAGGAGGAACAGAACCTAGCAGCAGTTGGACGTCCATGGGAGAGCCCAATCGCTGCAGGCATGGCGCGTGCACAGAGGAAGCTATTGAAGTACTGGGACACAGTGGGAGCCGGCGGCATCGTGGCCACATGCGTGGATCTAACGTTTGGGCCTGAGTACTTTGACAAGCGCGCAGCTACAGGGAAGAACTTAAGGCCATGGTAGATGCTCTATCAAAGGGCGGGGACGTTGCTTAGAATCTCGCTTGTCTCTTTTTTATACTACGCTATTTGTACTTCTTGCTCCCTTTTGTATTCCATTCAAAGAATGTTTTCTTTTCCTTTACACTTTTCCAATGTGTGTGCCATGCCATGGTTTCCAACTGTTTTCCTCTATAGGAAAGAAACAAACATTGATGGCATTGTCTGTTTTGACATACAAAGGTTTCATGCAAAAAAGAACAACTTCAGCTTGCACCTTAAAAATCAATGAATCTCTTCTTGTAGAATCGAAATCGAAATCAAAATCGATCTATTGATATTGATTTCGATTTCAAGGATTCTTATTGCTTAAAATCTTGTTGTTTGTCAGTCGAAATCGAGTCGATATTGATATCACCAAAGTGTGAAATCGAGTCGATATAGATATTGGTTTCGAATCCTTAGTCGGAACTGACTGAGTCGAGATCTGTATCAATATTCATAAAACTGATATCGATAACATCGATATCGACTTTGATTTAACATCTCTACCGAGGACTGGGATGTCCTTCACGTTGTGCTTCCTGCACTGAAGCCAATCTCGTCCGTAATCTGCCTCACTAGGGTGGTCTATCCTGATAACCTTTATCTCGATAAGATAAAAGTGACGATAAATTGCATCACGATAAATTATCTTTATCTCATCTTTTTGGTAGGGGTGATAATTTTTATCTTATCTTTATCCCCCTCAATGTTATCCCTCAAAAACGATAATTATCCTTTTCCCTTCACGATAGTTATCCCCACCCCACACGATAATTATCCTCCACCATTACGATATATTTCCCCTTCAATTAACAACTTTGTCCTTTCACCGACACATACAGGTTTGAGAGAACGAGCGAAACATGGGAGCCAAGGGGGAGGGGGATGAAGGGGGAAGGAGGGGGAAGGAGACGAGGGGGGGAAAGGAGAGGAAGGAATTGTACAATGAGAGATGTCGCTTCTTAAATGACTTGGTCAAGTACATTTACATGTAAAAATACAAGTAAACATACAAGAGTAAAGTACCTCATCGCGGGGATTTGTACCTCGTGTACCACGAGTTCAGGCACATGAGAGCACGAAGGGTGGCATCGCTGAGGCGGTGGCGGCCCTGCCCAATGATGCGGCAGCCAAGGCGGAAAATGCGCTCAACATATGCGCTGATCGCAGGAACGGCATACATCTCCATCGCGCACTGTTGCATGCCCATCAGGTCAATGCGCGTGCTCCAAAAGTGATGGATAGGGCCCGTCTGCTCATCACGCCCCTGGTATCGCTGTCTTGTTGTATGATGCAACAGTTCCCTGTGTCGCCTTGCCCCAACGGTCCCTAGCGTTGCCTTGGTCGCACAAGCTGCTGCAAGGAGCTTCCCACCCACACCATCCTCTCCCGTCGTTGTGCTGCTCATGGATGCCGGCGCGCTCGCATCTCCACTCCTCGTACCACTCCCCACTGCCACCGCCTGCCTCACCTCCTCGGCCCGCTGCAGATAAAGACTAATCACCTTGTCGAAACGAATGCGAGACTGCTCAGGTGTCTCATACCCGATAACGCCAGGAGCCAGTTTGCTGAAACAATCAAGGCTCTTTGACGGATCCATCATCACCGCCACCGATGGGACGTCGGAGATGAAACTCTTGTCGCTGCTGTACACTGTGAGCTGCTCCATCGCCGGCACCAAGGCCTCCCTCAATGTCGCAAGCACATCTTTCTCATCTTTGTAGGCAGTTATTTACGTCAGAAGACTGATGTAGTTTAGGATGACTTTGTTCAAGGTCACGTACCTGTCAGTCTCCATTTGTGCTGTCATAATGGCAAAAGGAGCAAGGATCTCCAACAGCCACTCCAGCAACACTGCGTTGTCACCATCCAGCGTGAACGACCGCTTAGCAGACTCTGTCTATCCAGCCATGAATTGCACCCTCCTCTCTTTCGTCTCCTCAAAGCTATGTTTAACTCCGACTTGCCATGAAAGTCGGGAAGTCGGGCAATCGGCAAGTCGGTTTGGAGGGTTCCACTCGGAGTCGGCAAGTCGGTGGCGGGGGGGGGGGTGAGGGGCGGAGTTTGTGACAATGTGATACATTTTTTCATGTGTGCATCACCAGTATGGAAATGACTTATATTGAAATGACGTACTAAAAGAAGGTTTATTTAGGGACTTCTGCTGACTTAACACAGCAGGTGTCTTCCGCTGTCAGAGACGCGCCACAGATCATTGGGGATAGTGGCGCACTTGCGTAGCATTCCCAGCATCCATTCCCTTCGGATGAACAGCATTGCTTCGTGCAGTGATTTCGAATATCTCCTACAACTGAAGCGAGGACTTTGATTCACCGACGTGGATGACCCAGGCGAAAGGTACTAGCCATTTTCAAGCGTGCAATGACGCGGTGGTTGCGGTCCTCACGTGCATCCAATGCGTAGCGGCATCGCACCATGCTGAACGGACTCGCCCTACCTGCCCTGCTCCTCTTGTCTTCCTCGATACTCAGCTCTGCAACCCTGCCCCCCATTCCATACGCTGACGGCACAGCGAGCTTCTCCTTGGGTGCTAATGCTGGAGCGGCCACAGGCTCAGCGTGCGGTTATGGCAACCAGTTCATAGATGGCTTTGGAGACTTCCGAGCATCTGCCAGCTCAGCTTTGTTTTCAGGCGGTTCCCTTTGTGGAGCGTGTTTTCAAATCATGTGCAATGACAAAGCGAATCCCAAGATCTGCAGGAAGGGAGTAACAGTAAACCTCACAGTGACAGACCAATGTCTGCCAGCTCCATTCAGAGGTCCGTCGGACCCGTGTGAGGTCAAAGCCAAGCACTTTGTTCTGCCGGAATACATTTACTCCCTCATTGGCCAACCAACTCCTGGAATGGCGCTTCCCATTCGCTTCAGGAGGGTGGCATGCCAACGGGACGGTGGGATTGTCTTCCAGGTGAACGGCAATCCACAAATGCTCCAGGTCAACATTCGGAACGTTGCAGATCCTGGAACAGTAGGCAAGGTGTGGATTAAGGCGAGAGGCACCGCGGGCTGGAAGGCCATGCAGAGGAGCTGGGGAGAGAACTGGGTCGTGGCTGGAAGTTTCGTGGGGCGAATCCTATCCTTCAAACTCTTCTCCCCGGCAACCAACCAAACTGTTGTGGCTCGAGGAGTGGTACCAAAGAATTGGGTCTTTGGTGGGAAATACTCTGCAGCCCAGTTTTAGTCGTAACTCTGGCAAGGGAGNCTGCTTTCATCGAAGGATTGGCATAAGCAGGATCTGCAATCATGCTCGGGCTGCTGTGTCAGGGGCAATTTGCTGTTCAGACGGTGTTGTGTTTGGATTCGTTTCATCATTGTTTGTCTTGGCTCTGTTGTGTGCAGAACTGGGTCGTGGCTGGAAGTTTCGTGAGGCGAATCCTATCCTTCAAACTCTTCTCCCCGGCAACCAACCAAACTGTTGTGGCTCGAGGAGTGGTACCAAAGAATTGGGTCTTTGGTGGGAAATACTCTGCAGCCCAGTTTTAGTCGTAACTCTGGCAAGGGAGTAAGACACTCACATGGGTTGTGAGCGTCTGCAGACACATGCGAAGACCCTAGTCAGGATGTGTAGTTCACTGCCACTGCCCATGGTTTAGTTACCAGTACAAACTACGCCCTTCGATTTTTGTACATGGACATGCATAGTCCTTCAATCCAATGGCTTTCCACTCAGAAAAAAAAAAGGTTTATTTCCATAAGTCGGGTTCACTGTGAATTCTTGTTTTGGTGAGCAATATCCCTTTCCCACCAGGTCTTCGAAGAAAAAAAGGGTAGGGTGCAGTCCCTGCCCTGGAGGGAAAAAAAAAGAAATACACGTGACCTGCGCGTCAACTGACGCACAAGTCGCTCTGCGTCAGAGGACTTCCGCTGCGAGCGGATGTCCACTTTTGCGCCACGCCCACCTCAGACTCCGGACCGTGAGACACGAGCCCTCCGCCCGTCAGTTTGCGCAAACTGACGGGAGGAGGGCTTGCATTCATTGAGGATGGGCAGCAGCCGGCAGCGGACTGGCGGGGAGGCCAGCATAGGGACAGGCCGGCAGGGAGGCGTCGTGAGAGAAGCGTCGTTAGGTAGGTGCCCTGACGGAAGAAAAGAAAAAGAAAAGTCCTTAACAGCCAGGTCACGCGCCGCTGGGGCGTGCAGACTTCGTCGACGACTGTCGACGCTGTCCGACGCTACCGACAGCGCTGACTTGGTGTCGAGCACATCAAGTCGGTGTCGGAGCAAAACATGGCATCAAAGGCCTGCAGCATTTGAAAGGTGCTGCTCCATCGTGTGGGGGCATCCTCCACAAGTCGTTCGGCTTTGTCCTTGCTAAGCTCACGCCAGAAAACTGTGCGTTTTGACGAGTTGCGCAGCGTCTACACAATCTTTCTCACTTTTGCCACCATCCCCTCGACGACGCTATTGTGGCAAATGATAAGTTTCACCGCCGTCTACACCACATGGCAGAAGCACCTGAAGAACCACGGCTCGTCAAACTCTGTGGGATGCATCTCGAGGAGGTGCTTCGCTATGTTCAAATTGTTCGTTGAGTTGTCGAAGGTTACGGACCGCACTTTCCCCTGCATCTTGTACTCCCTGAAGATACTCCATGATTTTGCTGCTGAAGGTAGCTGCCAGTGTGGCGCTCAAGGAGGGGGAGAAAGTCCAGCATCACATAACAGTGCTCCAAAGTCTCTGTGTCCAGCCAATGCGACGTGATGCCGAGGAATGCCTTCCGCTGCTCGCTGGTCCAGATGACGCAGGCCAATGCGACCCATGCTCTCAGCTTGCCCAATGCCTCTTGAACTGCGTCCTGATACGTTGCGTAGTCAATGTGGATGGACGCCGCCAATCCATGACGCGTCGACAGCACTGTTTCGACGTTCAGCTTGAGAATCACGGCCCTGAAGTTGTCACTCTCCACCAAACGAAAAGGGAGGTTGTCCAAGACAAACAACCTCCTCAACTTCCTTAAGAACCCATGCTGGCTGAACATGCTGCTGCCAATAAGCATGACCTTGACCACTAGTCCACCACCTTATGCCGCTGCTGCACCATCTACCCCATTGTACTTGCGGTTCCCCTACGAAACACTTCCAAGAACACCTCCTTGTACTAATAGTGAACAAAACACTCAATGATGTTGCTTGTGCGGCTGTCACTCTGCTTCACAAGGACTGGACAAATGAGATAAGGCTTGTCAAAACCAAACTCACCCGTGCTGATTGGCAACAATGCCCTCCATTGGAGCTTCCCGCGCTGGTCGCGCAGTCTGAGTTGTTCCTAGACCAAAGCTTGCAACTTCGCCTCTGGATCTTTAGTCGACACCCACCCCCTATCCTACATGGTACAATACCACGACTTGTAAAAATCATGCGATGCATCCCCCCTAATACAAAACCCGTTCTCCAACTTTATTACAAAAATCTTCGCCTTGCTCTCCCCACTTGTTGCTACTCTTGCTCTCTTCGTTGACGCGTTCCACACAAGCTCCTTACCTACAACTACCTTCAAAAGTGCTCTGCATGCTTTCTGTGCATTTGGCATCTCTCTCGCCCGTCGCTGCCCAACCTCATACTCAACATTCAACGCCATTGAAGCTGCAACAGCTGCATCTGCTGGCACCGCCTTGTCTTGCTTGCTCTCCTCTCAATCCTTGTCAGTAGGAGCATCACCACCATCTCCCTCACTTTCACCATCATTGTCTTCTTCTGTGTCTCCAACCTGCTTTCCTGCTGCTGCCGCTTTGTGCTTCCTTGTCCCTTTGCTAATGGTGTTGCGTACCTGCCGAAGAGCACATGGTTGATCTAGGAATACAGCCCATGGCCCTAAGACACTCTGCCATCTCAGCTGCTATGGTGCGCGCACCGCTGGTCCTCTTCTACAATCCTATTGCCCGAAGGCATACCTTCTGCAGCTATGTTAACCTCGACCTTCGACCTTCTGCACTCGGTCGATTTTGCCTGGTCGCGACCAGGTGGCAGGTAGGCATGAGCATTCGAATGTATCTGTCCTCATTTGGAAGTATCTGTTATTCGAATACTTCCTGATATCCTCTATTCGTGATTCGAATACCTGACCAAAACTTGACGAATATTGACGAATATTCGAATATCACTAAAACATTCGAATACTTCACGAATACTTGACGAAATCTTCACCCTCCCATCGCCTCCGCTCCTGCGTCTGCAACCCCAACTTCACTGCATTGTTCCATGCCTCGCGCACTGGCTTCGCCATGTTAGCAGCCTTCAGAGTTGCCGCACTAGCAGCCTCACACACCAGGCTCAGCACAAAGCTAGGCATGTACTTTGCTTCTGCAATGGCTTCACACATCCCTGGTCGTTGCCCCTCCTCCCAATCCCACTCCCCAACCCTCTCTGCGTGTGGTGCCGCATTGTAACCCTCATCGCCTACCTTCTCAGCCCCATAGTCAACGTCTAGAAGGTGCTCTGCATCCACCTCCGTGTCATTATCCCTCTCCTCAAATGTCCCCTCCAACCCCCAACTTCCCATCACTTGACCTCGTGTTGCCATCACCATGTAATCCCCCTCCTGCCACCTCTTCTTTCAACGCCTTCTTGCTCTGCTCCCGCCTGTGTTGTGTAGGGTCTCGCTATGACTTAGTATAGCCTTGCATGGTTCCAGTTGCGTCCTCGCTCTGGCTTTGCTCTTACTGCTGCTGTAGCTGAACGCGCGGCTGCTGCTGCTGTTGATGCTTCTGAGCGCGCGGCTGCTGCTGCTGTTGTTGAGCGCTGCTGCTGCTGCTGTTGCGGCTGCTCCTGATGTTGTAGCTGATGATGTTGCTATCGTTGCTGCTCTGCAGCCCTCATTTCTTGACGCTACCACTGTAGGTTCCTAGCCGCAACTGCAAGTAGATGCTCTTGTCCTTGCTGCGGCTGTTGCTGTTCCTTGCCATGTTGGATTTGTTGTCGTTGCTGCTGCCTAGTTACCTGCTGCTGTTGCTGCTGCTCCTACTGACCTGCATGTTGTTGCTACTGTTACTGCTGTCAACTTGCCTGTAGACCCCCCCTTCTCTGCTGGACACGGCTAGCCTTGGTCGCGTCGTGGCGACCAAAAGTCGAAGAGCCGCTAAGCACAGTCTACTGTGACCGTGCCAGCCGCTGCTGCATCTGCTCACGTTCGTCGTTGGTCATTGGCCTATTTTGCCGCATGAATTGTGATAGTGTTGCTTCAATTGCAGTTGCAGGCCTACGTGCATCACCACGCACTACTTGCTGCTGCTGCTGATGTGCCAACCACTGTCGCTGCTCCGCTTCTGTCAGCTGCTTTAACTCCTCTTGTTGCACTTGATGCTGAAGGATGGCGTTGACCTCTTCTTGCGACTGCGTCCTTACCCTCGGACCCGCCCCTTCCCATGGCCCCTCTGCTACCCCTGGACTTGGCCCTGGACCCACCCTCTCCCATGCCCCCTCCCATGCCCCCTCCCCTACCCCTGCCCCTGCCCGTGCTCCCATGCCAGCTCTGCCTCCTCTCCCTCCCCTTGCCCTTCCCCCGCCCCCTCTTGCTCTTCCTCTAACCCCCCGCCCTTACACCTTGCCTAAGCCCTAGCCCTGTCAACGGCCCCCTTGGCAACCGTGGCGGCTGCTGCTGCATGTCCAAGAGGCTTGGCTGGTCACGCAGCAAGGCAGGCCACTCCTCCTTTTGCTGCTGGCCCTCCTCTTGCTGCTGTTGTCGTGCCTCTTGCTCTTGCACTTGCTGCTGCAGCTGCACGCTCTGCTGTTGTACCAGCTGCCGTACTTGCCGTAATTGTTGTTGCGGCTGCAGATGTTGTTGCGACTGATGCTGCTGTCGTCTTTGCTGCTGTTGCTCTTGCGGTTGCAGCGGCGCTGGCGTTACTGCACTTGCTGTTGCTGCTGTCGCTGCTGCTGATGTTGCTGCTGCTGCACACCTCGTTGCCTCAACAGCGGTGCGCGGAGGAGGCCTGCATGTTCAGCTGTATGAGGGTGGGGAGGAACTTGGAGTTGTGTTCCAGAGTGTCGTGTAGCACGTCTCTTTTGATGCTTTTGCACTTCCCACCCACTCCTGTCTTTGTCGTCGGCAGTGAGATCCACCATCGCCTTGTCAATGTTGTCACCCACCTCAGACGCGTCGCTGAGGCGGTCCTTCTTCGCTGACGACGGGAGTGCGAAGGAGGACATGTCGTAGTCGTTGGCGTTGTCGCCCGCACTCTCCCCCGCGGCCAGCTCCAGAAGGCCGATGACGGCAGCCCCCCCAACCCCGCCACGCTCGGCCCCCCCCTCATCCTCCCATTCCCCACCTCCATACCCTCCCATCCCACACTCGGCACCCCCTCCATCCCCATGGGCACCCTCCACTTCTGCCTCTTCCCCCCCATTCCCTAACCCATCCACCCCCTCCCCCCCCTCACCCGGCCCCTCCCCCCCATCACCCGCCCCTCCCCGCCCCAAAGCCGCCCCCTCCCCCCCCCCCCCCCTCCCCACCGCCCCCCCCCCCCCCCTCCCCACCGCCCCCCCCCCCCCCCTCCCCACCGCCCCCCCCCCCCCCCTCCCCACCGCCCCCCCCCCCCCCCTCCCCACCGCCCCCCCCCCCCCCCTCCCCACCGCCCCCCCCCCCCCCCTCCCCACCGCCCCCCCCCCCCCCCTCCCCACCGCCCCCCCCCCCCCCCTCCCCACCGCCCCCCCCCCCCCCCTCCCCACCGCCCCCCCCCCCCCCCTCCCCACCGCCCCCCCCCCCCCCCTCCCCACCGCCCCCCCCCCCCCCCTCCCCACCGCCCCCCCCCCCCCCCTCCCCACCGCCCCCCCCCCCCCCCTCCCCACCGCCCCCCCCCCCCCCCTCCCCACCGCCCCCCCCCCCCCCCTCCCCACCGCCCCCCCCCCCCCCCTCCCCACCGCCCCCCCCCCCCCCCTCCCCACCGCCCCCCCCCCCCCCCTCCCCACCGCCCCCCCCCCCCCCCTCCCCACCGCCCCCCCCCCCCCCCTCCCCACCGCCCCCCCCCCCCCCCTCCCCACCGCCCCCCCCCCCCCCCTCCCCACCGCCCCCCCCCCCCCCCTCCCCACCGCCCCCCCCCCCCCCCTCCCCACCGCCCCCCCCCCCCCCCTCCCCACCGCCCCCCCCCCCCCCCTCCCCACCGCCCCCCCCCCCCCCCTCCCCACCGCCCCCCCCCCCCCCCTCCCCACCGCCCCCCCCCCCCCCCACAGCCCCCTGCCAGCCCACCACAGCCCCCCTCCCCCTCCCCACAGTCGGCCCCCCTTTCCCACCCTCAGCCGCCCCCTCCCCCCCTCAGCCGCCCCTTCCTCTTGTCAACCCGCCTGAGGCAAACGGTCTAAAAACGGAGTACAGTGACATCCGTCGACCGCTCATAGCATTTCAGCTATGAGATGATATCCCCCTCAGGATCGTGTTTCCACACTGTTCAGCTCACAAAGCTTGTCCCTTCCGTGGCCTCTCGGTTCCCCCTTTTAGCTTGGCCCAAGTCTTTTATATCTGCCCTTGGTTGGCCAACTTATGCCTTAGTTTTCAGCACAAGTCTCAAGGGTAAGAAGTGGATAAGTAATCACATGCAAGTGACATGTACTTATAGTCCTACAGCCGGCTCTAGAATTGTGTGCGCAGTGGCTCCTTGGAGGGCCACTTCCAGGGCAATCCTGGGCCACCTCACTAGTCCGCCACGTCATGCGTCCTGTGACCGCCAAGTGGCAACCTCCACTGGAAGCATCCTAGAAGCTTCCACTCATCCTATGGGTCACAAAGAAAATTGCCCGTACCAGGGTTCGAAGCCGTGACCTCACAGCTCTAACTCTGGAGCGCTAACCATTACGCTTTACAGGCTTGTCGCATAGGGCGTTTACCGGCTAGACTATCAGGACTGGACGTAGGGGACTTACTCCAAAGGAGCAGTGCATGCCTACACTTGTCCAAAGTACAGTAGTGGTCAAGGGGCACTACAAAATGACAAACTCTCCCTTGCACCTCTGTCCACCTGCTGTGAGCCCTCCAGTTGTCTTGGCCTTCAGTTTTCATCCGCTACGTTGACCATACCGATCTCTTGAGTACCTGTAGAGTGCGAGTCGCTGTCAAGCGCCTTTGTCATGCAATTTGCAAGCATCTTCTTTGTCTTCACGAACTCCAGGTCCACAATCTCCTTGGCGACAAGATCGCGCGAGTAGTGGTACCTGATGTCAATGTGCTTCGTGCGCCGGGAGATGACATCATCATGTGCTATTGCCATGGCACTCTTGTTGTCGATGCGGACCATCGTTGCTTCTCTCTGTGGCACTTTCATCTCAGCAAGTAAACTGCGTAGCCACTGTGTCTCCTTGCATGCTTCTGACAGAGCGATGTACTCTGCCTCAACGGTAGAGAGGGAGACACAGTCTTGCTTTCTGCTTGCCCAAGAGACTGCACCACCGTTCAAGAGGCACACGAAGCCCGAGGTGGACTTTCTGTCATCGATTCTTCCTCCCCAGTCGGCGTCTGTGTAGCACACAAGTCGTAGCGGGTCAGATTCCTCTTGGCCTCCAAACTGGAGTCCCATGTGTCGTGTCTTCTGTAGATAGCGCATGATGCGCTTGACTGCTTGCCAGTGCTGTGGCCCTGGATTGGCCACAAACCTGCTCACTTGTCCCACAGCATAGAAGATATCAGGGCGTGTTCCAACCATGGCATACATGAGGCTGCCAACAGCAGACTGGAAGGGAATGTTCTCCATCTCACGCCGTTCTGCTTCTGTGCTGGGGCTCATGGAGGAGGAGAGCTTGATGTCTGTTGCCATGGGCGTGCTGATGGGTTTGCAATCCTCCATGTTGTAGCGCTTCAAAACCTCCATGATGTACTTCGTTTGGTTCAATTCGATGGTACCTGCTGCTCGGTTGCGGTGGATGGCGATCCCGAGGTAGTACTCGAGAGGACCCATGTTCTTCATCTTGAACCTGATGCTGAGGTTTGTCTTCAGCTCATTCAGCAGCTCGACGGAAGACGAGCAGATGATGAGATCATTCACATACAGTGCAACGAACATCAGACCTTGCTCATCCTCTCGCACGTAGACCCCAGGGTCGTTTTGGCAGTGCGCGAAAGCAAGTCCGGCCATGAAGCCATCCATCTCTTTGTACCACATCCTTGGGGCCTGTTTTAACCCGTAGAGCGCTTTGATGAGTTTGCACACCTTGCCCTCTGGAGCCTTGACTCTTTCAGGCACCTCCATCAACACCTCTTTGTCTAGCTTCCCGTAAAGGAAAGCAGTCTTGATGTCTATCTGGTGGATCTCCAAGTCTTTGGCAGCAGCAGTGGTCAGCATGGATCTGAGAGAGGCAAAGGTGACGACTGGCGCAAAGGTCTCCTCATATTTCGAGCTTGCGCGTTGGGAGAATCCTTTCGCCACAACTCTTGCCTTGTATTTGTCGATTGTGCCATCTTGCTTCAGCTTCTTCCGAAGAACCCATTTCGACCCCACCACGTGAGCGTTTGGGGGCCTGTCCACCAGAACCCATGTCTCATTCTCCTCAATGGACGCGAGCTCGCTGTCCACTGCCTCCTTCCACTTGGCCGCATCCGGCCTGGTCATAGCGTCTGCCACTGTCACAGGCTCTCCCTGAGCCAAGCACGACCAGCTGAGTCCGGTCCATGTGCCGCTGTCAGCATCGTACTGTTTTGTGGCTTTTTTTTACGCGTGCTCCACCGAATTGTCCCTGCAGGTGGATCGTTGTCTTGTTGCTGCTGGTGCCGCTGCTGCTGCTGCTGTTGCTGCTGCTGCTGTTGAGATGATGCTTGCTGCCTTGGTGATTCATTGTCAGAGGAAGAGCCACTGGCCTCAGAGTTGGACTCAGAAGCCTCGGACGACTCCGACTCAGTGTCAGAGTCCGTCGCTGTGTCAGCCTGCACAGCCGCTCTCCTTGCAGCACCACCCCCTTGATTGACTTGCACAATTTGCCAGTTGTCAGGTGCTTGATCACCTGACTCAAGCAGCACGACCCACTCTCCTGTTTTGGGAGTGTGGACCGGATCTAGCACCTCCCTTTCCAAGCGTCCTCTCATCGAACTCGACGTCTCGGCTTCGGATGAGCTTTCCAGCAGTCAGGTCCCACAGCCTGTACGCTTTGTGTGCGGTGTCGTAGCCGACCATGACGCACTTGCGGGCACGAGCATCCAACTTCCCACTCCCTTCGCCTGCTTGGACCTTTGCCCAGGCAGTGCAGCCGAACACCTTCAGATGTGAGGCATCCGGCTTCTTTCCCGACCACACCTCCTGTGGCGTCTTGAGCTGCTTCTCTTCCTGCTTTCTTCCCCGCCTACAAAGTGCAGCTGCAGGGGTAAGGTTCACGAGGTAGCAGTCTGTTCTTGCAGCTTCCGCCCAAAAGCGAGGTGGAAGTTTGGCGTCGAAGAGCATGCTTCGCGTCATGCCGAGGATGGTCTGGTTCATGCGCTCGGCAACGCCATTGCTCTACGGGGTGTAGGGCGTCGTGGTCTGGTGGTTGATCCCATGTTGGTTCAACCAGCCCTTGCACGCCTCGTACTCACCACCGTTGTCACTGCGCAGCGCCTTGACCTTCTTCTCAGTCTGTCGCTCCACCATGGCGACAAACTCTTGCAGCTTCTTCTTGACCTCTCTCTTTCCCTTGAGGAAGTAGATCCACACCTTGCGGCTGTGGTCGTCGATGAAAGTCAGGAAGTACTTGCTGCCTCCGTTTGAAGGCGTGCGGAATGGTCCGCACACGTCGGAGTGAATCAGGTCCAAGATGGCCGCTGCACGTTGACCATTACGCTCGAAGCGCTTCCTCTTTGCCTTGCCTTGCAGGCATGGCTCACACAGCTTCTTACACCCAGCCTCGTCCTTTGCATTGCAGCCCTCCATCCCACGAACCACCTGTTGTTGTTGCATCACCTGCAGCGTGCTGTCGGCTACGTGCCCAAAGCGTCTGTGCCACAGCTCAGCATCTGTGTTGTTGGTGGAGGTGACAGCCGCAGCGGCTGCCTCTCGTGCAATCTCAGGTGTTTGCACCACCGTCTCGGCGGCACCCGCATGTCCCTCATCTGAACTCTCTACAGGCTTGGTGTGCAGCACGTAGAGCCCGTCGACTCTTGGGACTTCTGCGACGAGGTCATCTTTGGCGTAGGAGATCTTGATGTCCTTGTTCTTGACGATCACAGCCTCCTCCTGTGTGAAGACAACCGTCATGTCGTGGTCCGTGATTTTGGAGACCGACAAGAGGTTTGTTGCAAATGTGGGCATGTAAACCACACTCTGCAGTTTCAGATCCTTCTCTGCACCATTGACNCAGGCTTGGTCTGCAGCACGTAGAGCCCGTCGACTCTTGGGACTTCTGCGACGAGGTCATCTTTGGCGTAGGAGATCTTGATGTCCTTGTTCTTGACGATCACAGCCTCCTCCTGTGTGAAGACAACCGTCATGTCGTGGTCCGTGATTTTGGAGACCGACAAGAGGTTTGTTGCAAATGTGGGCATGTAAACCACACTCTGCAGTTTCAGATCCTTCTCTGCACCATTGACGTTGATGCTGATCAGCTTGTCTCCCTCGCCCTTAGCGTAGGCGACACCGCCATTTGCGCATCGATAGCGATGGTCGATGTGTTCAATGGAGACGAAACCAGCCTTCTCCCTCGAGGAGTGATGGTCGGTGCCAGAGTCGAGCGCGAACGCTCCTGGCTTGAGTAGCATCGCTCCCTTGGTCGTGGGCACGCTCTCAGCCATCATATTGGTAAGTTCTTTCTTACCCTTTCCTCCGCCCTCGTTCTTGCCACCCTTGCCTCCGTCTTCCTTCTTGGGAGCTCTACACTCCCGTGCCCAGTGCCCAGGCTTGCCACAGTTGTGGCACTTACCAGGACGCTTTGAACTCTTTCTACCGCCACCATTGCCTTTTCCCCCATTGCCACCGCTTTCGCTGTTGCTTTGACCAGAAGAAGAGTTGTTGCTGCTGCGACCATCATACCGAGCGGCATAGGCTGAGATGTTGGCCTCACTACCGCTGCGACGCATGG
This sequence comes from Penium margaritaceum, assembly GCA_023375785.1. Taxonomy (NCBI): domain Eukaryota; kingdom Viridiplantae; phylum Streptophyta; class Zygnematophyceae; order Desmidiales; family Peniaceae; genus Penium; species Penium margaritaceum. Next base: position 293,753 of record SZWC01001095.1, on the reverse strand, counting down.
CCTCATTGCGCACGTACTCGGACACTGCCTTATACTTCAGCTCCTCCTCCTTCCAACCGCCCAAGACGGTGATCAGAGGACCCCAGCTTTCAGGTAGCGCCATGATGAGAATCATGGCCTGCATGTTGGTGTCGATTTTTCAGTTCATCTGGGTGACTTATTGCAGCAAACTTTCAAACTGCAATAGGAAGTCCGGAATCGACTCTCCCTCGCTCACTCTCATCCCAATCAGCTTTTGAAGGATGAAGAGGCGATTGGCCAGAGCCGTTGACTGGTGCACACGTGCAAGCTTTTCATAAGCCTTCGATGCGTGTGTGATGCCGTGGAGATGGGCATGCTGTGACTCATGCACTGATGTCATAAGAATGGCTAGCGCAAGCTCGTTTTTGGCGCTCCATGCTTCATACCCAGGGTCATCTTTTGGTGGTTCAACCTCTTCTCCAAAGAACATCTTCAAGTAGCCGCGCACTCTCATGACAATCTCAAACTGCCATTTCCACAAGGGAAATTGTGAACCTTTCCCTGTGAACTTTGTTATGCCACCATTGATCTGCTCAAGATTGAGCGTCGTAGGTGGCGTCGTCATCCTGCTACTGTGCTACTCTGCTTCTCTGCTTCGTTGAGGCCGATGTAGGCTGATGTAGGCTGTTGTCTGCTACCGATTTGGAAGGTGCAGATCCGTTGCTTATCCCTCCAGCCGATGGCCCCTAGCTATGGTGGAGGAAGTGCTCCCTCAGACACGAGGTCGTACCCACAAGGGCAGAGCTTGTCTCGTTAGGACTCGAGGGTCATACCCACAAGGGCAGAGCGTGTCCTCGTTCCTTGTCCGTGGAGAGCGGTTTGGACCACGAGCCGAACTCGTGTCTGTCCTCTCACACTTGTACGCACCTTAGGCCTAGGGAGGCCGACGATGGAGCAGATGGAGCTGAGTCTTCAACGTCGCCAGTCTTGGATGCCGATGAACCTGCCACTTATGTGAGCGGAGGGTTTGCAATGGTCACTGATCAGTGTGGGCCCATAACCCTTTGTCAACCCGCCTGAGGCAAACGGTCTAAAAACGGAGTACAGTGACATCCGCCGACCGCTCATAGCATTTCAGCTATGAGA
>SZWC01001095.1:253272-289325 GCA_023375785.1 Penium margaritaceum | reverse complement strand
GGGGGGGGGGGGATGGGGGAGAGAAAACTTCAGGTTCGACATCTTCAACAATCTTGACATTAATCATAATTCTCTTTGGCTATCTGTTGTCACTAGGGTGGCGGTATCGCAATATCGATATCGATATCAATATCGCGATATCGATATCGATATTCATTTTTTTTATATCAATATCGACCCCCAGCAGGGTCAATATCGATATCGATATTGGCGATACCCAAAACGATGTTTTCGATATCGATATTGACATCGATATTGACAGAGAGACAGACAGGCACAGAGAGGCAAAGATATTGACGATATTGGCGATATTGGCGATATCGGCTAATATTGGTGGCCGGGTGGAAGTGCCCACCCGGCCGCTAATCAGCCAATATCGATATCGATATCGATATCGCTTCGATATCGATATCGATATTTCGATATCGATATTGGCGATATTGTCAATTTCGATATTGAAATTGCGCCACCCTAGTTGTCACTCTTTTATTGGTGCAATTATGGCACTTTCCACCCGGGTTCTAGTGCTTTCCTTGCTAGGGTGCTGTTGGGAACCTGGCCAGGAGAAAAATAAGGGCGGTCTGACGCGAACTGCAGGGCTGCCGTTCGCGGAAGCCTACCCTGTTGCGAGCGGCAGCGGACGACCGCGGAAGGGCGAGCGGCAGCGGACGACAGTCTAGCGACTGAATCTGATCTAAATCCGATCTAAACCACTGCAATCCGAACTGAACTACTGCAATCTGATCTAAACCACTGCAATCCGATGTAAAAGAGTGAAAACCGATCTAAACGGCACAAATCCGAATTCAATCCGATCTAAACGGTGAAAATCCGATGTAATCCAGACTAAAGAACCCCAAAACCGATCTGATCCGAAGTTCAAACTTTGGATCGGATCGGTTTCAGTTTAAACAAGGTTCAAATCGGATCGGATCGTATCTGAATCCGAACTTTCAAGGAGCTCATGTTTCAAATTGATTCTTTTCATCTCAACATGACCTCAACTTCGACTTCCAAAAATGAGCATGTTGAGATGAAAAGAATCAATTTGAAACAAAAATCTTTCAATGTCTGTCTCGATTTCGACAAGTCAAACTAAGCAACAATTGGTTGCGAATTTGATTGACCCAGGGTCAGTTTCAACTCGATTTCGATTCGACTCTAATCAGAATCGACATCAACCAATCGATATCAGTTTCAATTTTGATTGAACATGCTTGACGACGTCTACGACAATGACGACGGTGGTGGTGGCGGCGCCGGTAGCAGCAGCAGCAGAGGCGGCTGTGGCGGCGGAGGCGGCGGCTGCAGCGGCCACGATGGCAATGACGCCAACGACAACAACAGCAATGGCAACGATGCCGATATCGCGGCTACCAATGACAACAGCGGCGACGATGACGGCGGCGACGACGACCACAGTGGAAGCGGCAGCGGCGGTGGCGGCGTTGGTGGCAGCGGTGGCGACACCACCACCACCACCACCACCACCACCAACAAGAACAGCAGCAGCAGCAGCAGCAGAAACAACAGCATCAGCAGAAACAACAGCATCAGCAGCAGCAGCAGCTGCAGCGTCCACAACAACAACAACAACAACGACGACGACGACGACGACAACGACGACGACGACGACGACGACGACGACGACGGCGGCGGCGGCGGCGGCAGCGGCGGCGGCGGCAACGGCGGCGGCGGCGGCGGAGGCGGCGGCGGCGGCGGCAGCGGCGGCGGCAGCGGCGGCGGCGGCGGCAGCGACGACGACGACGACGATGACAACAACAACAACAGTGGCAGCAGCAGCAGCAACAACATCAATGGCAGGATGCAGATGCATTGGCAGCAGCCGGATTTCTTCTGCACTTGACATGGCGCGGTGCAAGGCAGCACGTCGTTCACTTGCTTCTCGTCTGCTTCTCTTTACTCATTGCTCTCACCTTCTCGTCAATGATGCGCATCTGCTCGTCCACATACTTGGCCGCGTCGAACTTGTCCTGGGAGAAATTCATGGCGCCTGCCCTGTCCAATCCTCAGCCGCAAGCCTCGTCTGCAATCCCTTCTGCCTCTCTACGAGGCCGAGTCCTTCCTCGCCGACAACCCGTCCTCGCGTGCCCGAGCTTGTCTGCAGCCACGCGCTGCACTGCACTGCACCGCCGTAGCGACGGCAGCCTCCACTGCACGCGGAACCCCTCAACGTACACCGCACGGAAGAGTCGAAGCCGCACAATCGAAGACAAATCCAGCCAAATCTAGAAAACAAATCGGGCGTTATAGCTGGTATATATCCTCAAGCGTCAACATAAGTCTGAGATATCCGACAATTGAATATTAATCATGCCGAATCCAATAGTGTGAGTTATAAACATGTCATATCCTTCGTACCCAACATTACGTACACGATGTCCATGCATGTTAGATAATGAACGAAGTTACCGGCTTAACATAAATTTTCTAGGTTGTGGATATGTCATTCAGTTTTTTTAAGAGGAAACTCTTTTCCGTGTGAAGATTATAAGTTAGCAATAGTTAGTAACATCACCTCACGCCATTTTCTAAGGATTTCCTAGATTTAAGAAAAATGAAGGAAATTTATTCCACGTGTTTTTCAGATAACGTGTCGAGAATTAGAAAAAGAGCCAAATAGCTCAGATACCCATAAAACGCAAGTGACTCTCATCTGCCCGGTAGCGGCAAAAAAAACAATCAGAAGCCCGGTCGGAAATCATGCTCGGTTGCGACATGCGTTGACGGGCAAGCAAATAAAACTGCATGGGGACATCGTTGCGACGCGAGAATCCCGAGGGAGCGATGACCATTTTGTTTTTCTCTTTTCTTATACCCAAACCCCCCAGTTCAATTTAGGATTTTGTATGTTTGGCGCAGGCGGAGCCCGCGCCAAGCATGGAACCCTAAATCGAACAGGGGTGGTTGCATGTCAAAACAAGGTCTTGATTGCCTACCTAAAGTCCAAGTTTATGACAAGGGCTTGGAGCACGAAGAACAAGCTGATGTCTTAATTCTCAATTGAACAGGTTGCAAAAAACAGACTTTGTCTCAACGGCGGGATCCATGGCCATAGCAATTCATGGCGTGTGCTGCTCTAATTCATGATGCATGCCCCGTGGTTCCATGTTTGTTTTTCAAGTTGTGTTTTGTGCTTGTGCCTATGAAGTTTCCTCGGATGACAAACCGGACGATTCGGCGTCGAGAAGGCACAACACAATAGATGTCTTTCCCCTGACATGGTATTCACGACGATGGAGGAGGCAAGGGCCGCCCTTAATGATTACGCCATAGCCAACCGCATGATTGTGCGCTGGCTTCGGACAGAGAAGACACATTTTGAGGCACACTGTGGGCAGTGGAAGGAGAAGAAGTGTCCGTAGTTTTCAAAGGCTCATGTGAATGCACGACATATCAATGTTGTCATGGGCTAATTCATAGATGGTCAACACTGCGTTTCTAGAATAGGACGCAGTGATCCAATGAAGACGGTGCAGTGGATTAGTCGTCAGATTGCCTCAATGCTGAAGCGTAATCCCATGGCCAATGAGAAGATTCTTGAGATAGTGGTGATCGGTCTCGAGAAGAGCACCGGCAAGGAGGTTGACAAGAACACTCTGTACCGCGTAAAATCCAAGACGTATGAGCATGTTATGGGGCCAAAGGACAAGGCTTGGAGTCTGTTTCCACTGTACTGCAAGGAGGTAAGCTTTACTCGATTTCTTGCTCCCTTCATATCTTTTCTTTCGCTTCATGGCGGCCAACTGACTATTTCGGTTTGTTTCCATGCGCAACTCATGCGTGTGGATCCCATCACTCATGCTGTTGCCGAGGCCGTAGACAACGGCACTTTCCATTGTGCATTTGTGGTGCCCGGCGCCACCATCCTAGGCTTCCAACACTGTCGCGAGTTGTTGACCATGGATGGTACCCACCAAAAAATGGGCATAAGCATGTTTTAAGAAAGTGTGTGGAAGCTTCCTAGCAACACAGCCGTTGACCGGGCGTCAGTGCCTGGTCAGACGGTGACGACAGTCACAGGTCGTACACACAACGACAAGGGTTTGGCTAGGAGACACAAGGCACAGTGTCAGAATGCTTCAATATAGCATATGCAGAGAGAGATGACAACTGACAAGTCCAGGGCATAAATACCTGCCGCGGCGCACGGCAGGTGTCGCACGCGGCAGTCCAAGAGCTGTCCTATAACCGGCCCAAAACCACTATTTTGGCCGTAACTCTGCGCACACATGTCAGAATCCTACGCCGTCTAAACCTAGACGTGCATAATCAAAAGACGGACGCAGCGACTGGTCACATGCATGCATCCATAGACTGACAGCGAGTATACAATGCAAAAACATGCAAATGGGCCTCATGCCCAATCCACCGAAAGGCGCCTGCAAGACGTAGAAGGCACAGCAAGGAGTCCCGGTGACATCTGGGGCTCTGGAACAGTGGTCGGTCAGCTCCAGGCAGGTAGTCTGTCGCCTGTCGTCGCGCCGGTGTCACCAGGGCCGCCTTCCTCAGGGATCTGCACGAGTATGGACACGGCCGAGTGGTCACAGTAAACTGTACAGGAACGGCACAAAGCACAACACTCCCACATGACCCGATGGTACGCATGTCCATACGCGTGCAGCACTGGTACAACCACATAGTGAGTGACACAGACAGATGAGACGCCAACGTACATCCCACACTCAACCACTGTCACGCACGGGGCGAAGCCCAACAGAACGAATAGCCACCAGGAACTTTCCGCGGGCGAGTGCCTTCGTCAAGAAATCAGCACGCTACAAGTCAGTGCCAACCCACATGATGGAGATCACGCGTCGCTCCACCAGATCACGAACAAAGTGATGCTCAACCGCAATGTGCTTTGTGCGAGCATGAAAAACACCAGAGTTCTCCGCAATGGCGAGAGCACTCTGGTTGTCGCAAAGCAGCACAATGGCGGATACTGACTGCCCAAGCTCAAGAAACAAGCGCTGCAGCCAAACTACCTCAGCAGCCCCTGCTTCCAAAGCCACATACTCTGCCTCCGACGAGCTACGTGCGATGCAGCCCTGCTTCCCGCTTCGCCACGACAAAGCGGTACCACCGAGCAGAAACACGTAGCCAGTGCGACTGGGCCCGTCAGGGCTCCAAGCCCAGTCGCTGTCAGTGTAGCCGTCAAGGACCACCGAACACTGCCGACGAAAGCAGAGTCCGAGATACGGCATGGAGACCACGTACCGTACCACTTGCACAGCCGCGTGAAGAGCTCTCGCACGTGGAGCCTACGAGAACTGAGCAAGGAGGTTGACGGCGAACGCAGTGTCGGGACGCATGGTAGTGGCCAGGTACATCAGAGATCCGATAAGACGGAGGTACAAGGTCATGTCCACTGTCTCCCCTAGCTGTGTAGGGTCATCCACCTTCAGGGCATCCTGCCCATCAGGTTTGAGGGGTGTGGAAGCAGTGGGCACTGCACCAAGGAGATCGCTAAAGCGCTCCCCCACGACTCGTGCGTATCGTGCCTGATGCAGCAACAATGTCCGATGTCTGCGATCTCGCACGATCTCCATACCAAGAAACACCGATGCAGGACCGAGGTCCTTCATCCTGTAGGCGGTCTGCAGGACAGCCTTGGCCTCCTTCACGGCCTCCAGGGACGGAGACGCGATCAGAAGGTCATCAACATAGACCAAGATGGCGGTGAACCGCTCGGGTGTCGGTAGGATGAAGAGTGAGGGATCTGCCTCACTCTGTACGTATCCTGCGCGAGTCAAGGTGCCAGCGATCTCCCGGTTCCAACACCGTGGAGACTGCTTGAGGCCGTACAAGGACTTGCGCAAGCGCCAGATCTGTCACCGTCCTCAAAGCCTGGTGGCTGAGCCACGAAAATCTCCTCATCCAAAGAGCCATGGAGGAACGCATTGTTCACATCCATCTGGTGTAGTTCCCAGTCATGCTGAGCCACTACACCGAACAGAGCTCGAGCTGAGGTCATGCGGCCGACAGGGGCAAAGGTGTCAGTGTAATCAACTCTCTCAATCTGAGAGAACCCCTTGACGACCAAGCGGGCCTTGTAGCGTTCCAGTGAGCCATCCGGCTTCACTTTCTTGCGAAAGACCCACTTGACCTGAATCGCCTTCCTCCNGTCGACCAGCTCGTAGACTCTGTGCTCTCGGATGGCGCGAAGCTCATCCTCGCAAGCAGCTCGCCAGGCCTCAGCATCCTGCGATGAGAAAGCCTCCCTCAATGTGCCCGGGTCAGGCGCCATAGAGGGGGAACTCTGGGTGGCAAGTGCACACGCCTCAGTGTCAGGTCTGACGGCTACGAGATCAGCTGCTACGTCACAGGCGATATGGAACTCGCGAGTGACCAGGTCGTGCCCTATAGGGCACGCTGGGTGTATCTCTGAAAACTCAGTGCGGACACTCAGGCCTAAGGCCTTTGTGCCTGGATCACCGCTCGCGATGCTACGAGAGGAACGCCTGGGTCCGGGACCTGACGCTCGCTGAGCTCCGGAATCTAGAGGTCGAAGGCGACCACCGGGCGCACGGGAGTAACCGGATGTCGAGGGGCGCACCTCAGGCTCAGGAACAGGTACGACCACAGGGACAGGTACGACAACAGCTGGTGAGGGCTGAGACGAGGCAGCCGGAGATGCCGTGCGAGGAAAAGCGTGTGTGGGGGACACTGAGCTCGGAGGGACAGCTGGCCCGGACACTGAGACAGGAGTGTCAAGCGACGTAGGGACAGGAGTGGGCTGGGATGGGTCAGACACCAGAGCGGGGGTGCCAGTGGACACAGGTGATGATGCAGGAGGAGGTGTGAGAGCAGCGGTAAGTGTGGGGTGTGAAACAGGCTGAGCAGGCGGGATCTCTGGACCAACGGCAATGATAGCCGGATCATCAAGTGCTGGAGATCGAGAGGGGACTCGAGCGGACACATCAGCCTGACGAGAAATGGTCACTGGCGGAGAAGTCTCCCCCATCCGCCGAGGACCCTCACAAGAAGGGACATGAGCTGCGGAGAGCGCTGTGATCGAAGCCAGATCACGGTATGTGAGAGCCAAAAAAAACAGCGCGTCACGGGACTCAATGACACGACGGCGAGTAGGGTCCCAAAAGCGCCAGGCCTTCGATCGCGGGGAGATGCCGATGAAAGCACACAAGCGACCCCGGGGGGAGACCTTGGACCCCTGCTGGTCCTCGGTGTACCACACGGAGGCCAGGGAACCCCAGACGCGCGCGAGACGAAGATCAGCACGGTGGCCAAACCAGAGCTCGTACGGTGTAACATGATCCGGAAGCGGACCATGCGGGTGGCGGTTCCAGACCCACGTCATGTAGGCGAAGCCCTCGAAGGCGAAGGACTCCGGGAGACCGCACTCAGACCGCATGGCGCGGACCGCATCCTCCATGGTGCGGTTCGAGTGCTCGGAGACATCGTTCTGCTGTGGGGTAGCAGGAGCGGAGACCTGGTGAAAAATGCCGTGCTCAGTAAAGAAGGAGTCCATCTCACCGAGGAACTCGCCGCCGCGATCCGAGCAAAAGGTATGTAGCGTGTGGCGAGACTGACGCTCAGCCATCACGAGCCAGAGTCGAACCGCAAGGGCGGCGTTGCTCTTCTGGTGCAGACTGTAGACCCACCGCATCCGGGTGAAGTCATCAGTCAGCGTCAGAACATACCGTCCCCTCTCGGACAGGGACTCGACCAGGAGAGGACCAAGCAGGTCCGAGTGGACCAACTCGAGTGGCCTCAGCGCTCGGGAACGCAAGTCAGGATAAGTGCACCTGTGCATCTTTCCCTGAGCACAAAAAAGACAGTCGGTCTTGGGTGGCTTCTCGAAAGAAGCCATGTCAAGACCAAGAGCGGGCTGTGTCCGGATGAGCTTCGACACAATGTCGGAGCCCACATGACACAGACGTCGGTGAAGCAACCGCTGGTGTTCCGGGGATAGAACACCAGTGACGAAAACGCGGCCAGAGGAGGAGGGAGAGCAAGGGGAAGAGGGCCGAGCAATGTGGTACAAATCATCTACAACTGAAGCACGCAGGACAATGCTACGGGTGTCAAGAGTAGTCACAGTCGCTGAATCAACGGTATGCTCAACGGAGAGACCCATCAGAGTGCAGGCATGCACAGACAGCAGGCTGAGCTCAAGATCAGGCACAAACAACACGTCAGAGAGATACAGGGGGCCAGACGGACCATCAAAGCATACAACCCGAACACCGTGGACCGGTAAGGACTGACCAGAGCCTGTACGAACAGAACGGACAGTCGTGACGGGACCAAGTACCACAAAGTCACTACGACGACACGTCATGTGGTGGGTGGCACCGGAATCGATGATCCAAGTGCCACCGGAGTCACGACTTGTGGACGTCACTGTACAACGAGCAATGGAACACTCGGCATCAGAGGGACGCTGAGCCGTCTATGGGAAGGACCGACGTACATCACGAAGGTGAGACTCATGAATCCATTCAGTGCATTCAGGCCCATCATCATCACATGCGGACTGTGCTCCCCCACACATGTCATCACGAGTCACGAGGACGGACGAACAAGCAGTCTGTGACCCACTTGACGATGACAACACACTCGCACCACCCTGAAAGCGAAGCGCCAGAAGATGACGGAGCTCGGCGATGGTGTGGTCACGTGGGTCTAGATCACTGCTGCTCGCTGGTGAGGATGCAGGAACAGCTGCAGTCGTGGTCGCCGCGCGTCCAGAGGAGTGTGCGGTCGACGTGCCGGACGTCGTGCGGGCAGCATGGGCAGCCTGAAGTCCGCGAGTGATGCGCTCCCAGTCAAGCGGCTGCTGGCACTCGGTGTAGCGATGGGCACCTCCACAGTTGTAGCAGTGCACGGAACGGCCACTGCTACCACTGGATGACGACTGCTGCTGACCCGATCCGCGCTTCCTATTCTTCTTCTTCCCCTGGGCGGCTGCGGCAACGCCCTGCGTCTGCGTGGGTGTAGACGGGGTCGAAGAGGAGAAGGAAGATGAGGTCGTGATGGAGGTAGATGAGGGTGATTGCAGGAGGGAAGATGGTGGTGAGGCGAGGACTGCTGCAGCGAGAGAAGTCTCCTGATGTGCTACTGCTGCCTCGCGGGCCGACGTCACCTGGAGGCAAAGCTGGTGGGCCCAAGGGAGCAGCTACAGGGTGGCTGAAAACGGCTCGAGAGCAGCGTCGCTGTACTGTGTGAATATGTTGGTGTACTCCAGGCGAACTCCGAGCATGATCGTCCGAAGCGCTCACAGCTGTGTGCCCCCTGAGGTCCCCAGACGCGTGTAGATACGCATGGCGCGTCACCAGTAATCCGTGGCAGGCTCCGCTGGTCCCTGACGGAGCGAGTGGAAAGCACGAATGTGTGATGCACGCGTGGCATGCATCTCTGCGGCCAGTAGGAACAACGCCAGATAGCAGCCTCCACGCAGATCAGCTCCGGTGCCTGTGCCAGCCTCGCCGAGGAAGGGGCGGAAGTCAACGACAGTCTCGCGTGGCATGGCGTAGAGAAGTCCTCGCATGGCCCTGGCTGCTGTCAGCACCTGTGCTGGATGTGTAGGCTGGTATGGGCTGTGGTAGTAAGGCCACACTCCCTCGGAAGTGGCCCACACCTGAAACAGGATCTCCCAGCAGTCAAATCCATCCTCGCTGATGTACCGTGGAGGTGGTGCGTCAAAGTCCTTTGGCTGCCGCTCCGTGGGGAGAGCAACCGCAGGCTGAGGAGGGCGAGAGACGGGGAAGACTCCTGGAAAGGGGTGATCACCGGGGAAGTCAGGTGACGGTCGTATTGGGGACACGGGTGGAGGTCGGATACCCATCTGCAGCTGACGGAGGCGCTCCTGTAGGAGACGAATCTCCCGCTCCTGGGAGTCATCCTCGAAACCTGGCATGAATGGCTCGTCGTCAAGGAGGCCCGCAGGTGGTGGGGAAACCACACCAGGAGGTGAAGCAGGCGGGGCACCTGTCACGGGCACCTGAGCCGAGTGCTGGGTGGAGGCCGCAACGCCGGCAGCTCCCTCAGAAATCCGCGGAGGAGCCGTGGACTGAGCGCGTAGGAGCTCAGGCAGCGTGCGGATCGTGTCAGTCTGCTCTCGCTGCAGACGACGGATCTCCTCCTGCTGGCTGCGCAGGTCCTCAATGGCCTGCAAGCGAGGGCTCAATACTCCTGAAGAAGAGGAGGAGGGATCACCTGGTCCCTTGTCCTTGTCGTCGGGCGAACTCATGTCGCCGCTCACTATGGGGCGACAGGTCAAGTTTGCCGGATTTCAAAACCGTCTGCGTTTCTCGGAGAGTTCAAATGCTGGCAACTTTTCACTTTCCGGGTGAAAATTTGGCTAAGTGTAATGTTGACGTCAGCAAGTGGTTGCTGACATCAGCACGACTTGATGACGTCAGCAATCGACAATGCTGACGTCAGCTTGTCCCCTCCCTTTTTTTTTCTTTCTTTTTCTTTTCTCGTCACAGTTCTGCCGCTGCGCGGTGGCGCGCGGCAGCTCCGCGGAAGATGCGCAGCAGCTTCTGCCCAGCTGTTCCTGCAGCTGTGCTGTCAGCTACAGCAGCAGCTGCGTAGCTGCGTGTGCAGCGGTGGCAGCAGCGGCTGCGCTGCTGCTGCTGCTGCTGCGCGCGGCGGCTGCTGCTGCGCGCGGTGCTACTGCTGCGCGCTGCAGCTGCTGCTGGCTGCCGCCGCCGCGCGCTACTGTTGGCCACCGCGGCCGCGCGCTGCAACTGCTGCCACTGCTGCGCTGCTGCTGCCGCCGCGACTGCCGCTGCTGCTGCTGTGCCGCTGCCGCTGCTGCGCTGCTGTTGCCGACGCTGCTGCTGCGCTGCTGCTGCCGCCGCTGCTGCCACGCTGCTGTGGCGGCCGCTGCTGCTGCGCTGCTGCTGCGCGGCTGCCGCCGCTGCCTCTGCTGCTGCTGCTCTGCTGCTGCGGCTGTGGGGGGAAGTGGCGGCTGCACGCACCGCAGCCGCCACACACCTCTGCGTGGCGGTACACGCTGCTGCTGCTGCCTCAGCAGCTGCGATCTCACATGGTGGGTGGAGTGCGCGGACGGCGAACGGCCGTCTCCAACGGGTCCCAGAAGATCTGCTGCAGCGGTGACTCTCACTGCTGCTGCTCTGCTGCGTCTCTGCTGCGTAGCTCAGTGAGAAATGTCTCACTGCTCTGATACCAAGAGAAAGTGCATGGATGCTTCCTAGCAACACAGCGGTTGACCGGGCGTCAGTGCCTGGTCAGACGGTGACGACAGTCACAGGTCGTACACACAACGGCAAGGGTTTGGCTAGGAGACACAAGGCACAGTGTCAGAATGCTTCAATATAGCATATGCAGAGAGAGATGACAACTGACAGGTCCAGGGCATAAATACCTGCCGCGGCGCACGGCGGGTGTCGCACGCGGCAGTCCAAGAGCTGTCCTAAAACCGGCCCAAAACCACTGTTTTGGCTGTAACTCTGCGCACACATGTCAGAATCCTACGCCGTCTGAACCTAGACGTGCAGAATCAAAAGACGGNAGTGTCAGAATGCTTCAATATAGCATATGCAGAGAGAGATGACAACTGACAGGTCCAGGGCATAAATACCTGCCGCGGCGCACGGCGGGTGTCGCACGCGGCAGTCCAAGAGCTGTCCTAAAACCGGCCCAAAACCACTGTTTTGGCTGTAACTCTGCGCACACATGTCAGAATCCTACGCCGTCTGAACCTAGACGTGCATAATCAAAAGACGGACGCAGCGACTGGTCACATGCATGCATCCATAGACTGACAGCGAGTATACAATGCAAAAACATGCAAATGGGCCTCATGCCCAGTCCGCCGAAAGGCGCTTGCAAGACGTAGAAGGCAAAGCAAGGAGTCCCGGTGACATCTGGGGCTCTGGAACAGTGGTCGGTCAGCTCCAGGCGGGTAGTCTGCCGCCTGTCGTCGCGCCGGTGTCACTAGGGCCGCCTGCCTCAGGGATCTGCACGAGTATGGACACGGCCGAGTGGTCACAGTAAACTGTACAGGAACGGCACAAAGCACAACATATTTTACTCATCTGCCAAATTTTCAATTCCAACAACAACGCGGTTCCCCTAGCTTAGGTCATGGTGAGTGGAAAAAACAAAGACAAGTGAAAGTGGTTGTGGTTCTTCTTGTGTTTGGCGTATCCAACAAGTGTGCAAGAGGGCATCGTCGTCATCAATGACCGCGACAAAGGCCTGCTCAACGCTATGGCCAAGAAGCTGCCACGAGCTTAGCATAGCTATTGTGCCTTCTATTGGAGGGAGAACGTACTATAGAAACTCAAAAAAGCAAGCAGGCTTCTCGTTCTGGTGGTGGGCACATGCGCTGACGGAGGCAGAGTGGTAGAGGTACAAGGAGCAACTGTGCGGTGCTTCCCCACACACTGTTGTAATTCTATTGGGCATGAACGTGGAGGGCAGGATCTCGAAGGAGCCATGGAGCACGCTTTTGGACGTGGTACGCACACAACTTCCATTGCGGCAGAGACGTTGAACCACCGCATCGTTGAGGATTGAAAGTTGTTTCCTTTCTACTCCTTTGTGGTATTGTACACGTGGGCCCAGAATTTACCTACAGATCACTACAAGCTAAGCAAGCTAGTGAAGGGGCACTTTGCCCCAACGCCAGAGATAAGGATGATCCATGCATCTGTGAGCAGCGAATACTACGAGGTGGAAGAGGAGGATCCACACCCGGCCATAGTCACATGCCGAAGCAACCGTCCATCTAAAGTGAAGATGCAAGAGAGGACATGCACGTGCAGTGGGTGAGAGCAATGGGGGCACCCTTCTATGCATGCGTGTACATTCATGATTTGCAGGGCTTGGAATCTGGAGCCATTGATGGATGTGCATCACTTCCGTAGGGCATATCAATGTCCGTACAATAATCCAATGTCCAAATTCAAATGCCATCCATCTAAAAAAATTGGAGGACAAGGTCTAGAGGACCCAAGCGTGGCCCCGTCGGCCTCAAGAGTGTAAGGTGGGAGCAGGAAGACCGTAGGAAGAACAACTACATCTTTTTGTAGTGTGGGTGCGTTGGAACAAAAAGTCAAAAGTGCCCCAACCCACCGACGGTGGGAGGAGTAGAATCTGCCGCGGCCAAAGCACTGCTACATCTGCTTGAGCATATAGACGAGTTCATTTGCATAGAGACTTTGTCAGGATGATATGATGCCGTGTCTACAACTGATGGTGCAGTAGTAGTGGGTGGTGGGATACCTAGTGCCTTCACAAGAGGCAATAGGCAAAGTGCTGGGACATGCAAGACAAATGGAGCTGACATGGGGGCCGGTGGGACAGGTAGAGTAGAGGCAGAGGGGACTGGAGTAGTTGGAATAGGCTAGGTAGCAGCACGGGCAGAAGCAAGAAGGACTATTCTGGGTGTAGCAGCAGTTGCGAGATCATGTCTGCTGATCAAAGTATGTAGCACAGTAAGGGCAGCTACAACTACAAGTAAAACAGTTGGTTCTCCTGCACCTGCTACACCTGTTTCATATGGTGCTTCTCCAACAGCACCTCGTGCAAGTGGAAGTGAAGGCCCACTCCTTATTCCAAAGGAAGACATGACATATGACTCAGGAGAAGGAGAGGTGCATGACCCTGAGAGGTACATCATTCTAGACTTAGAAGAGGAAAAAGAGGACAAGGACAGGTATCAGGATTTGAGGCATCAACATGAGTGGGAGAGGCGTGACGAAGTTTACCAACAGGTTGCTGTAGCACAAGAATATGTATTCCTTGAAGACATCTGGGACAACCAGCTTGAGAAGGTGGATGACGACACACGTGTAAGTCGAGAGTGTCAACCGGCCTGAGACAAACGGACTAGAAAACAGGGCTGACACAATAGCACCTGTCGTCTGCTCCTAGCATCTCAGCTAGGAGAAGATATCCTCAGGCTCATGGTTCCACACTCAGCAGCTCCTAGGCAGTTACTTGCTAGCAACTGTGTCCACTTAACACTTGGTCACTTTTGTGCAAGGTGCTAGTCAAAGACTAACTCCTAGGGCTTAGACCAACCATTGTCTTCTTTATACTCTTCCTTAGTTGGACAACTCTATGAGGAGCATCTAAGGCCAGATTGTGTGACTAGAATGAGGAACAAGCCTGGTACATATAGTCATAGGCCTGACGTCTGAGGTGTACGTGTGTGTGTGTAGTGGCACTTTTGGGGTGGCCACTCCATGCCACCTCACCCGCTCGTCAATTAGCGCGCCCACTGATTGCCAAGTGGCACATCCTCCTCATGCATGGAGAAATGTCTCAGAAACTTCCTGTGTGTGGGAAGGTCAAAAACCTTCTTGCGCACATCAAGGCTTGATTGCAGGACCCGTTATTCCTAAGTCCAACATGCCATCCGTTGCGCTACACTTCTGGTGTCTTGCGTGGACTTGCACCACGAACAATGTTTGGGGACTTACTCCAAGGGAGCAGTGCATGCCCAATCTGTCAGTGAATCCATAACAGTAGCCATGGGGCATGAAAGAACAACAATCTCTCCCTTGCACCTCAGGCCATTTGCTGTGGTAGTTTTCTTCCCCACGAGCCCGTAGCTCTGTGTTGTGTTTGTGCACGTCAGCTGTCTTGGTCGTTAGTTCTCATCTCTTGCATCCACCATGTCGACGCCTTGAGCACCTGCAACATGCAAGTTACTGTCTAGCGGCTTTGTCGAGAATTCCGCAAGCATTTTTTTTGTTGTGACATGCTCCAGTTCCACGATACCCTTCGCGATAAGGCCATGTGAGAAGTGGTACCAAATTTCGATGTGCTTTGTACGCCGGCAGATCATGTCATCCTATGCCATAGCGATGGCACTTTGGTTTTCAATGCGGATGATCCTTGCTTCCTCTTGTGGTGCCTTGATCTCATCAAGCAAACTGCAAAGCCACTGTGTATCTTTGCACACTTCGGAGAGTACGATGTACTCCGCCTCAATAGTAGAAATCAAGAAGCAATTCTGCTTCTTGCTCGCCCACGAGACCGCACTATCGTTGAGAAGGCAGACAAAGCCTAAGGTCGTCTTCCTGTCACCAATCCGCCCTCCCCAGTCCGCATCACTGTAGCACGTCAGTCGTAGCGAGTGTGATCCTTCCAGACCTCCAAACCAAAGTCCAACGTGCCGAGTCTTTTTGAGGAAGCAAAAAATCTGCTTCACGGCTTGCCAATGTTCTGGTCCAGGGTTGGCCACAAACCTGCCAACCTAGCCCACTACATGAACAATGTCATGTCGCGCCCCCACCATCGCATACATGAGGCTACCAATGGCGGACTGCTACCAAATGTTTTGCATCTCCCGCCGGTCTGCCTTGTTGCTTGGTGACATGGAGGAGGAGAACTTGCAGTTGGAGGGCATGGGGGTGCTGACGGGTTTGCATTCCTCTATGTTGTAGCACTTCAAGACGTCCATGATGTACTTGGTCTGGTTGAGCTCGATGGTGCCTACTTTGCGGTTGCGGTGAATGGCAATCCCGAGGTAGTACTTGAGAGGACCCATGTCTTTTATCTTCAACTTGCTACTCAGCTGCTTCTTGAGGTCCGCAAGGGCCTCATCAGTGGAAGAGCACATGATCAAGTTGTCAACATATAATGCCACAAGCAACAAGCCACGCTCATCCTCCCGCACATAGACAGTAGGGTCGTTCTTACAGTGCGTGAAGGAGAACTCAGCCATATAGCCCTCCATTTCCTTATACCAGATATGGGGGGCCTGTTTCAAGCCGTACGCCTTCACTAGCTTGCACAATTTACCCTCAGGTGCTTGGACACCTTCCGGTACCTCCATTAGCACCTCCTTGTCGATTTCCCCATAAAGGAAAGCTGTCTTCACATCCATCTGGTGGATCTCAAGGTCTCTGGCGGTAGCAACGGCCAGTAGGTCCCTTCTGACCGGACCTGATGGAGGCAAACGTGACGACCGGTGCAAAGGTCTCATCGTACTCAGACCCTGCGCACTGAGAAAATCCCTTTGCCACGATCCTTGCCTTATACTTGTCGATGCTATCATCTTGCTTCCACTTCAGCCTAAGCACCCACTTTGAACCCACCATGTGAGCGTTTAACAAGTCTGTCCACCAGCACCCACGACCCATTTTCTTCGATGGATACGAGTTTGCTGTCCACCGCCTCCTTCCACTTGGCAACATCTGGCCTTGCCAGTGCCTCAGCCATAATGAGTGGCTCTCCCTGAGCCAAACGGGACTAGTTCAGTCCAGTCCAGCTTCCGGTATCAGCGTCGTACTTTGAATTCTGTTTTCTCTGTTGTGTGCTGCAACGCTGCATTGCTGGTGGATCTCTGCTTTGCTGTTGCTCCTGTGGTGTTGGCTGTCCTGAAGTTAAGTTTTCCTCTTGTGAAGAGCCACTGGCCTCTGAGCTGGTCTCAGAGGCATCGGACGTCTCTGAATCTGTGTCGGAGCTCATCGCTGCGTGAGCTTGCGCAGCCGCTCTCCCAGCCATACCACTCTTCTTCAGGATTGCCAAACTTTCATCACTTTCCAGTTTTCGGGAGCTTGATCTCCTGACTCCAGCAACACCAACCACTCTCCCTGTTTTGGAGCTTGCGTGGGATCAAGCATTGTCAGAAACTGGCCCCCGGGTGGAGGCAGTTCCAACGTAGCCCAATGGGTCTACTGTGCGTTCACGGCTATGTTTTATGCGGGTGGTTCTGAGTCTAAGCGTGAGCTTTCTGGTCGCCTCACGCTATGTTTCAAGGAGTTGAAGGCATTTGTGAGACAGTCACTTTTGCGAAGGAGACAACGCGATTTTGCATTAGTTTTTTAACATAGACATGATCTGATCATTTGTAGGGCTAGTCATGAGCTCTCCAACGCACCAAACCGTGCGCAATTCAGATAACCGTAGCTCCCGCTACGTCAGTCGAAGCGCAGCACCCCAAACCAGCCGCTCACTCGGCGGCGCGCACCACGTCGCCCGCCGAGGCGCCTTCACACATCAAGGACCCATCAAAACGCCATTCCGGAGGCGCAGATGTCCCTACGCGTAGTGGCGGCGCCCCTTGCGCCTTTGGGGTCTGTTTCGATGAGTTAATCATCGAGTTTGGTGATGGGGATGGATGTGGGTCGAAACCTGTTCGCGGACCTGCAGTCGGAATTTTGACNGATAACCGTAGCTCCCGCTACGTCAGTCGAAGCGCAGCACCCCAAACCAGCCGCTCACTCGGCGGCGCGCACCACGTCGCCCGCCGAGGCGCCTTCACACATCAAGGACCCATCAAAACGCCATTCCGGAGGCGCAGATGTCCCTACGCGTAGTGGCGGCGCCCCTTACGCCTTTGGGGTCTGTTTCGATGAGTTAATCATCGAGTTTGGTGATGGGGATGGATGTGGGTCGAAACTTGTTCGCGGACCTGCAGTCGGAATTTTGACTTAGTCCCCAAGTAACAAACTGTACTACTGAGTTCCGGACTCCGAGCCAGGATTTTGGCTAAGTCCCTCAGTAACAAACTACACTCCTGAAATCTGGCGGATCATCCACCGGACGCCTCGGCAGATCTTCCGGAGCAAAATCCCCAGATGGCATTTTGTTACTCGTTCCAGTCAATTATTCACCGGAAGTCGAACCGCGGGCGGCTCCCAGAACCGCCGCGCACACCCCAACTTTGGAAGCCCATATCTCCCTCGTTACTAGTCCGATTCCGGTGAAACAACTTCCACCGGATTTATCAACTCGTCAAGTTTTAGGGGCAATCCTCCACTTTAGGATCCGAGCAATCCTTGAGTCGCCAGATACGTCGACGAGGATTTTCCTCTCTCCGGCGGTTCGTCGGTGCCTCCCGGCACCGCACTTGGGCATGCACAGGGGCAAATATTCAACAAGCATCTCTTCCTTGTCTGGTCTCCTCTTGTCAATAGTTACATCCCGGCTGGTGAGGAGTCTTCTTCCTGCCAGGTCCGACAAGCAGTAGGTCTTGTAGGCCGTCTCATAGCGCACCACAACGCACTTTCATGCTCTTGCATCCAGCTTGCCGGCACCCTCACCCGCCTGAACGTTTGCCCATGCGGTGCAGCCAAAGACTTTCAGATGTGATGCGTCAGGCTTCTTCCCTGACCATACTTTTTGTGGCGTCATCTGTTGCTTGCCCTTTTTCTTTCTACGCCTGCCGAGAGCATCCGCAGGAGTTAGGTTGACGAGATAACATGCCATTCTTGTCGTTTCAGTGGTGGAAGTGTTGCATCAAAGAGCATGCAACGTACCATGCCAAGGATGGCCTCATTCATCCATTCGGCCACACCATTGCTTTGTGGCGTGTAGGACGTTGTGGGCTAGTCGTTGATCCCATGTTGCCGCAACCAGCCCTTGCATGCCTCATACTCTCCGCCATTGCCACTTTGTATTGCTTTGACTTTCTTTCTAGTCTGCCACTCCACCATGACGACAAACTCGTGCAACTTTTCTCTGGCCTCTCCCTTGGATTTGAGGAAGAAGATCCACACCTTGCGGCTGTGGTTGTAGATGAAGGTTAGAAAGTACTTGCTACCACCGTTTGACGCCGTGAAAAAGGGTCCACACACATACGTGTGAATCAGGTGAAGGGCTGATTCTACGCGGCAACCGTTGCGCTCAAAGCGCATTCACTTGGTCTTGCCTTGGAGGCAAGGTTCACACAGGCTGCCACACCCAACCGCATCCTTCTTGCTCCCATCCATGCCGCGGACCAGCTGTTGTTGCTCGATAACTTGGAGCGTGCTGTTTGCAACATGCCTAAAGCGTCTATGCCACAGATCAGCGTCTTTGTCCTTTGCGGCAGAGTATACTTTTTGAGTTTTTGTTGGTGTGCTCTCCTGCGTTGGTGCCAAGACCACTGCCTTCACCGCACCCGCATGACCCTCATCTTCCGAGCTCTTTGTTATGGTTGTCTGCAATACGTAGAACCCGTCAACCCACGGGACCTGTGCCACAAGATCTTTGTTGGCATAGGGGACCTTGATGTCCTCGTTCCTAGCGATGACCGCCTTCTTCTCTGTGAACATCATCGTCATGTCGGTTTCCGTGATTTTTTATGCGGACAGGAGGTTTGCCACAATGGAGGACATGTAGACTACATCATGCAGCTGTAGATCCTTCTCCACACCATTAATACTGATGCTCACCAGCTTGTCTCCGACACCGTTTGCGTTCGAAATGCTGCCGTTTGCATTTATGGACCGCCGATCATTGGGGGCGATAGAGATAAATCCAGCCTTGTAGTTGCTAGAGTGGCAATCAGTGTTCGAGTCGTGCCCAAAGGCTCCTGGCCTGAGCAACGCCGTGCCCTTTGTTGGAGGCGTGCTTTTTGCCATCATGTTGGTGGCTTCTTTGCCCCCTCTTTTGCTGCCTTTGTTCCCACCGATTCCGCCGTCTTCCTTCTTTGGCGACCTGCACTCTCTTGCCCAGTGCCCAGGTTTGCCACAGTTGCGGTAGTTGCCCTGTCGCTTGGGAGCCTTACCACCATTGTTGCCTCCGCCACCACCGCTTCCGCTGCCGCCTTTCTGACCAGAGGCTGACCGTTTGCTCCCACGGCCACCGTAGCTTGCAGCGAAGGCTGAGAAGTTAGCCTCACTTCCGCTGCAGTTCATGGCCTGGTTTTGCACGTACTCGGACACTGCCGTGTACGTCAGGTCATCCTCCTTCCAGCCGCCCATGACGGTGATCATTGGGCTCCAGCTCTCCGATAGCGCCATGAGGAGGATCCTGGCTTGCATGTTTTTGTCAAGGTCCCAGTTCATCTAGCGAGCCTCGCCAAGGAGTCCCTCAAACTCTTGTAGGAAATTGAGGATTGATTCCCCCTCATTCACCCGCATGCTGATCATCCGTTGTGGGATGAGTTATCTGTTTGCAAGGGAGGTGGATTGGTGCACACGCTTGAGCTTGGCAAAAGCATCCAAAGCTAGTGTGAACCTCGCAATGACAGGAACATACTTCTTGGCCACCACGTTTCTAAGGAGTGACATGACGATATCATTTATTCCAGACCATGTCTGGTGCTCTGGTGAGCCCTCCGTGGGAACCTGCTATTTTCCTTTCAGAAGCTTGATGAATCCACACACTTTCATTGCCAGTTCAAACTGCCCTCTCCACCACGGAAAGTTGTTCGCCTCGAAGACAAGGATACCTCCCAAGGATCTAAGACCTTGCGGCAGTGCGGTGGCAATTACGGTTGCTCCTATGGTCTGCCCTGTGGTAGCCACTGATGAATTTGAGGATTGCGCTGCGGCAACCTCTGTTGCGTTTGAGGACTGCCCTGTGGCAGCCCCCATTGCTGCTGATGGGTCAGCCATTTTAGCTGCCTTTTTCCAGCAATCTGCGTCTCTGTGACGTTGAGGCCGATGTAGGCTGATGTTAGCTGATGTCTGCTACCGGTTTAAAGGTGCAGTTTTGTTGCTTACCCCTCCAACCGATGTTAACCTGCACACAGAGAAGACAGATCACACTGGCAAGCCCTGGGTCTTGCCTCCAAGGGCAGAGCTTGTCTTGGTTGGGACCAAAGGGTCATGCCTCTAAGGGTAGAGCTTGTCCTTGGTCTCTGTGTGCTAGGTGGTAGTTCAACCGTTGGGGCTAGTGAAGCTAATGGAGCAGATGGAGCTGATGGAGCTGACGTGTGCATCTGGAAAGAGCGTACCAGAGTTGAGCAAAGCGTACCTTACAACTCGTCAATGTGGGCCCATAACCCTTTGTCAACTCCGTTTGCCTGAGGCAAACATAATAGAAAACAGGGCCGACACAATAGCACCTGACGTCCGCTCCTAGCATTTTAGCTAGGAGAAGATATCACCCTCAGGATAACGATTCCACACTGAGCTACTCCTAGGCAATCACTTGCAAGTAACCATTTCCACTAAACACTTGGTCACTTTCGCGTGAGGTGCTAGTCAAATACTAACTCTGTGAGGAGCACCTAAGGCCAACAAGTGTCTTCTTTTGTATTGTTCCTTGGTTGGACAACTCTGTGAGGAGCATCTAAGGCTAGATTGTGTGATTAGAATGAGGAATGATCCTGGTACAAATAGTCCTAGGCCTGGCATCTGAGGTGTGTGTGTGTAGTGGCACTTTTGGGTTTCCACTCCATACCACCTCACCAGCTCGCCAATTGGCGCATCCACTGACCGCCAAGTGCCACATCCTCCTCATGTATGGAGAAATGTCTCAGAAACTTCCTGTGTGTAGGAAGGTCAGAAACCTTCCTGCGCACATGAAGACTCAATCGCAGGAACTGTTGTTCCTAAGTCCAACATGCTATCCATTGCGCTACACTTGTGGTGTCTTGCTTGGACTTGCACCACAAACAACGTTTGGGCGACTTACTCCAAGGGAGCAGTGCATGCCCAACCTGTCTGTGAATCCATAGCAATGGCCATGGGGCATGAAAGAACAACAGTAAGTTAGTCCTCTCCATTCATTGTTCTTTCCATGTGTGTGTCAATGTTTCCCCTTCAATCCTTGTGTTGTCATTCGTGGTTTGTGTACATGATGTATAACTCATTTCCATGCCCATGATACAATCGTCTATGCAGGTGACATTGACTAAGCTCTGGAAAGGGCCGGTCAGATTACATGTGACATAGTGAACAGGGGCCCAAAGTATACATAGCAGAAGATGATGATTGGGCAGGTCAGACAACATGTGGCCTAAGACATGGATGAAGATCAATACAATTGGAAGTACATTAGAGGAGTTTGGCACGTGGAACTCAAGTATTGGAAAATGGATGTACCTTTTGTTTTCCTTGAGAACGTACTTCCCACATATTCATGAGTTTTGGATACCTCATGCTAATGAATGAAGAAGTTATGTCTCCTATAACCAGAAAACAGTGGAACAACATATCAATGGTACGGGAAGGTCTCATTGTTGAAGAAATTTGAACATTTTTCTTTTGCAAAAACAATGGTGTTCAACACTTGTGTTCAAGGAACAGCAAGGCGTCTATGGGACTATTAGACTACACATAAGGAGACCCAGGTATTCTGTTTTTATTGGATGGTGTGTGTACTACATATGTCATTCTCAAGTTATGGCCTATTGATACGTGTGCCCATGTTACCAAGGTGTACAACTACACATTTCCTGTGCAAAATGACCTCTCTGCCGGTTCAAGTGTTACGGGGTAAGATGTAAACAAGGATGATGACATCTTTTACGATATCGACAGCAATATGGACTACAAAGACAGTGCTGAAGTTGTCAACAATCTTTTTGCCCTAGACTGCTGCCAACCAAGGTGGTTATGCCCTGCGTTTGACATCATCAGTTGTCTACATCCCCTTCCTCCTCCAGTTAGGGAGTGAATTTTCAATGGACGTCCATGATGAAACTTGTATAGAACTTCCAGTTTCAAGTTGTTTCCCATTTATGAAATATGTTGGTTTGGGGTCGATATTGTATGTCAAATACATCTTACCATAGCCAACAACGGATTCTCGTGGTGATAATTCTTGGTATTATTTTTCATGAAACCGCACCAATGTTGCAGCTTTGATGTCCAAAAAAATGCAAGAGGTCATGTCTGCCAACAACGAATACAATATCTTTAAGCACACGCCATCATTCATTCACCACACTGTGGATGATCCATCACTACGTTTCAGCAACGATGACTTCCAATCGGTTTGAAGGTCGGATACAACTGATTTTTGGTTGGGAAACAACAAACAACCAGGTTGTCACGCCTAGTCGCCGATGACCAGTCATCATACACTGTGGCCGTTTGAGGGACCGGGGACCATTCACCACCGGCCGACTTGCCAAAGTTCCGGATGTGGATATGGCATTGTTGAGTGAACGTTACTTGTGTATGTGATTGGTAAACAGATTAACCCATATGTAACGTATTTCATGTCCGATGAGGTGGATAGACAATCATTAAAGTTCACATGCTTGGATATGGCATAGTCAATGTGCAAAGATTACATATGGCAATAGTTATCAAGGAGGGAGGAATGACCATATACCCCTTGTTCTGGAGAAGAAGCTTGATTCTCCCCTACCCTAGAAAAGCATGCATCATTCGCCCCTGCCGCAGAACAACAAGTCTGATTTGCCCGTGCCTCGCAATAGTAAGCCTGATTCACCCCTTCTACATGGACGCAAGCTTTCAGACGTACAAAATAAACGATATGTCCCTCTCCTTTGTCAGAAGAAAACATGTCAACATTGCATGGATGTAGTGTCGAAATGCAGACGTCACTTTTTCACCCAAAAATCACAAACTCGTTTGTAAAGGGGTTTGTGATTTTTTGGAAGTGGATTGTGGGGAGTTGGCTTGGGGGGGGTGAGACACCCCATGCGTTGAAAGGGAACCTGCTGGGCCCCGCTACCACAGGCCCGAGCAGATGTCCATGCAAACATAAATCCCTAAAACCGTGTGTGTCATTAGGGGGTGGGCTTGTGTATGGTTTGTGTATTGTACATGGGTAAAAAGTGTTTTCAATATGACAACAATAACAACTGGGGAGTTTTCAACTCCCCATTCTTGAAGCGTCGCGGATTCTGGCCGACGGGCGTCGGCTGGGATCACTGGTACTCAAAGAACCCCCTCTCCCCCTTCCACCCATTCAATTGTAGCCCTCAATCATGAGGGTGTCGACTGGCAGGGGGGTGGGTGGGCTGGTGGGCTGCCGGGAGGGGGGGTTGCCAGCAATTGACGAAGTGCCGACCGGCATTTTTGACGCGTGAATTCCACCCCCCCCCCTCCCCCATTCCCCCCCACACATCAATGCTACCGCGGCCCTCCATCACGACGACCACAATGGAGGGCCGTGATCTAGCACTGCATGCTTGATTTCCTCATGCTCGAGCAGCGACGTGGCGAATGGGGCTTTTTGTTGCCAGACAGGGGTGGATGGAGCTCATTGTTCCGACAGAGGGGCAAATGGAGCTTGTTCTTCCAATGGAGGGGCAAATGGGGCTTCTTGTTCCAACAAAAGGGTATGTGGGATTCACGGGTGACAAAACTGGGGGTAATCAATGTTCTCACCAAATCTGGAATTGTGTGGATGTATGGCCACTCCCCCAAAATAGATTATAGGGGGCAGAAACACCATACACTCCTTGGCATGGAAACATTAGTACAACTGACCCACTACTCTCAGTAAGTAACGGATTTGACCATGCCTCAAAACAATACCATTTGTCCCTAGTGCCAAGACAAAAGGTCTGAGGTATAGAAAAGGCAACAATGTGCCCCTCTCATTCCTCCAAAGGTACCATCCCGATGCTACATGACATAAGTGTTAACATACTGATGTCTCTCTTTGTCAAACAATCACAAACCCTTTTAATCAAGGGGTTTGTGAATTCTAGGGGGTGATTTACAAGGAGTCCACATGGGGATGGGTGACTCCCCATGCGTTGGAAGGGGACCTGCTGGGCCCTCGCTACCGCGAGGCCCAACAGGTGCACACGCAAAAAAACCCTCTTGTCATTTTGTGTTGGTTTGTGTATGGTTTGTAGGCAAAACGAGGGTGAAAGTTCAAATCAAAAACAAGATAATAGGGGATCTCTTACAACCCACTCCTTGATAGCCAAGGATTTTGGCCAATGCCCGTCGGCCCAAATCCTCGGCCCAACCCACCCACTCCCTGGAGCCCACTGGTCACTTGTTCAATCGCCGCCCTAAACTGTGAGGACCTCAATCGGATGCAGGGGATGAGAGGGAGGAGGGGTGAGGTGGGGGCTGAGGCGGCATTTGATGTAAGAAATGCTGACCGACAGAAGTCGCCAGGCACTTTTGTCGTCAAAGTTGCCACCCCTCCCCCCTCTTCCCACGATGGCAACCCTCCCACGTGTCTGTTATCCCCATACTCAAGAAACAACGTGCATCGTTGCTTGGGCATGGCAAGAACAGGTGGATGGATGGGGTTAAATGTTTGTGGACGTGGGCGAATCAGGCTTCTTATTCTGAAGTAGCGGTGGATGGGCTGATTTTTTTTTTTTGTTATTTTTTTTAACGAGGGGGGCATGAGGGTCTCGATTGAAAAAGTAAGCAGGTATGGGAATGTTTACCCAGTTTTAGTAGACATAGGAATTCAATACATGATAGGAAGTTTTCATACAAAGGAATGTCCTTGAAATCCCTTACAAGAAGGCCATGCTTAAAATCTCCTTATGTAGGCAACCCATATCTTTCTCTTTTACATCGCTATCCAATTTCTCTGAGAGAATCTGAAGTGTTAAATCTATTGGTTGGTCCACGTTTCTCATATGGCCGCTATAATTACATAGCATTAGATTCATAGCCATTCTAAACATCTAAAACCCAGTTTGATTCATTGTATTAAACAAGAGTTAAATCAAAGAACTTTTCACATTCATATTCATACAAATGGAGGGATGGGTTCTTCTGTTGCTAAAAAACTCACATAGCTTAGCTACACATTTCAAATACAAAGGATACATTTCTCATTTCACAAAGTACATGAAACATGAGAGTAGATGTTCAACATAAATTCAACTAAAATCTTTGAAAGCCGTGTGAAAATCATGGAATTTAGAAATGTTGGTGTTTGTGCTCACGTGCAGAATTCGGATGGTAATTTAAAAGAGAAAAAACTAGACTAGACATGAATGTAAGTTTAAAACATGGCCGTGAATGCAAGGGGTTCAAAAAACACTGATATCTACGTAAACTCCATTTTACATTGTTCACTGTCTCGGGGTACAAAAGGTAGGGGTCGAGATATAGAGTGGGGTCCCATTTTCTGGAGGTGATGATTGTTTAGAGATGAAATCAATAAAAGATCTTTGTAATATCAAATGCATCAATGTGAGCTCTGCACTCTAAACTTCTTGTTCGTTTTGCCAACTCCCATGGTATCGCATGCAAGTGCTGATGGGATTCTTTATAGATGGGCGGTCTTTGAGCATCACCAGCATTATTTGAGAATGCTGAAATGTCATAGATTTTTGTGAGGAGTGCATACACACATGAAATCATATTGAAAATTGCATTTGAATCTGATAGTTAACTAGTGTTAGGGGCTTTGGCGGGTACCATTGAGTCTCACCACTATGACAAAAGGCTCCATCACGTGTAAAGCAGGTGTGCCACTAAGCTTGTGTGATGGAAGTTGTTCAATGCAAACCATTCTGATTTTTTCTAACCATCAATGTTCCGATTCCATGATGAAAACAATGAGTAGGTGCTCATGTTCATTTTTTGCACACTTAAGTTATTGAATCCCAGGTCTCCATGTCTTGCCTAAACAGCCAATCGACTTACATCACTCGGATGATTTCAATGAAAGGTCAACTACTCGATGTCAGTTTTGACTGATCTTGTAAGTTGCTCAAAGATCTGCATAAACGGATCAAGCCCTTGAGAAAGAAAGGCTCCATTTGCATGAGTTGGAAAAAGGGGACATGGAGCTCACACTAAGGGATGGTGCCAACTGCTAGCCTCAATGACGTAAATTACGACCAGACATGTCAGACTGGCACAAATTCCATCTTGAATACCAAGTGGGACCCCACCTTTAGGGCCTTTTTCATGACTCTTCAAAGTTTGGTACGGCATGGAAGGCACACACGAGAAGTTACCATGTGCAAAGGGAAAACACATTCTTGAGTTTAGGAAAAATTGACGCATTGTGAAGCATTAACGAGAGGACCATGCTCGTGCAAGAAAGCTTTAGCCACCAAACCGCAAGTTTGCAATGAGACATGCACTTTTGGTTTAGTATGTGAAAGTTGCGTTCTTCTTAGTGTTTAAGTGAAAACTCTTCAAAAGCCTTAATGGGATTTGTGGTAACAATACTCAGTTTGCATGGATACTATTCAATCAAAACGTTGTGTGATATGAGTGTGTTATTCCTTGCCATTTATGATATCTTAAAGAGGATTATTCAAATAACAATTGATTGTTGTATTCCTTCTAAAAAATTGTTGTGGTGATTTCTGAAAACTATGCGTTATAAGGTGTGACATTTGGAGAACAGGTGATGAAAAAAGGTTTAAAATCACTCATTTATGATGGTGGTGTTTTCATGATGCTTAAACCTTCATTGAGAAGTGGACCTAAACATGAAAAACAATTTTCAATGATAAAAAGAACCCCTTGAAAAATCACAAACTCTTCTAAGTATAAAAACCATTAAAGCATTTGAATAACAGATAATCCCAATCTTTGATAGCCCATACAACCATCAATTCAAGAGATTAGTAATGATAATAGCTTTTCCACAATGCAAACATCCATTTGCTCAACTGAAGTGACCACGTACACCACCAAATCTAATCTTACAACCTAAATTCACATAAACTTAGTTTCACAAAAAGAAAACTCAATGAGGGGTGGTTACTCAAGGGAATTGGCTGCTTTCCATTTTGTTGACCTCAATCCACTAGGTTACAACCTGAAGCAAAGGCATTCTAAGGGATAAGGGTTAGTGGGTGTCATGGGACGAAAATTCTAGGCGTACTCAAGCTTGTGTGAATACATCACGCGAGGCACACTTTTGGCGTGAAATTTCCAGTCAAAGACAAGCCAAAGATCGTCAACTTTACAGCATAGTTCCCCTCAATTTTAAGGCAGTATGAACCTCACACAAATGGTGAGACATCCGAGATGATTGATCATTGGTTGGCACATCTCACAAGACATTCAATGCCATTCCAAATCAGCTACATTTGAAATCTCCTATGGAGGACAGGATTGCAAGGAAGACCTAAAACAAATTCTATGGTGATGTTTATTGGGACCAACTGATAATGTAAAGTGTAAATGATTGCAGTGTGCTCTTTTTTTGCGGCACAACGTACACAAAAGTCTGTGATTATGTCAGCAAAGGTTCCATAATGATTCTTTTGGTAGAATTCGTCAGCATGTTGACAGCATGATCTATAGTGGAAACTTGTTTTCATAATGTTCTTTTGTGCAAAAACATGGCAATTTGTGACCAAGTCCTACGTTGGAACTGGTTAAAGGTGTAGACATGGCACGACTCCACGATGACATGTGCTTTGGATCAATGATCAACGTACAAAGAAGGAACCCCCAAAAAAATCCATTGGAAATCAGCCTAACCAAAAACATCATATGCACACTTTGTGCATGTTAAGAAGGTTAACTTTACTTTTAGGATGAACTTGCATACTGTAGCGGGAGGGTCGGTTCGGCCCTCCCACCTCGCTGAAGCGAGGGGTGGTTGCGCACCACCCCTCGCGTCAGCAAGGGCTGGCCGGCGGCCAGCACTTCGCTGGCCGCCGGCCAGCTCGCTGCCGGCCGGCTGGACGGCCGGCGGCCGGCCAAGTGACCGGCCGGCCAGCCACCAGCCGCCGATCGCGGCCTCAGCCCAATCGGCGGCTGAGAGGCCACGAGGGCCTCGAGGGCGAGGCCTCATGGCCTCGTGCCCTCGCCCCCCCTCGCCCTCCTTGCAAACGAGCAAGAGAGGGCGAGGGATAGGGGGAGCGAGGGTGAGGTCGAAACAACTGGCGCGAAATTGCCAGCGTGCCTCGCACGCGACGATTTCGCGCCAGAACGATAAAAACGTGAATCGAAGTTCGTTTATGACGAACTTTGACATAAAACGAACAAAATAACTCGTGCGAACACACGAGTTCGAGGTAAAAACCCCCGGTTTGGGTCCCAAAACCAGGGGTTTGGTTAAGAACGGAAATGGGCCTCCGGAGACTCAAAATATTCGAGTCTCCCTGCTCTGGGTCGTTGATGACGATTGCCCCTCAGTCTTGCGAAGGGGGTAAACCCCTGACGCGGACTGAGAACGCCATTTTGCGAACTCCGACGACGACTTCAGAGCAGGAGCTGGAGACTCAGTCCGTTACAGTGGTTCTCAGAGCCAGACGACCCTCGCGACTAAGGGTTCGACGGAAACGGCGGCTACGTCAGATATAAAACGCCGCCGGCAGCTGTAAGCAGCACCAGAAATGCCAGAAGGGACTACGGCATCCATTCTTCACGGATTGAAGCGCCGTAAACTGCGTTGCAGAGCTGGAAAAAAATTCTACTTGGTGGAGCCACTTCCTTTCAGCCTCTCCACACTTCCAGGGGGCTAGGAGGATTTTTGTGGGGCGGGTTGGGGAGTTCCCACCTCTAAAACCACAAAATCCTCCTCATTTTCAAGGCTCCTTCAAACCTCCTTCATCTAAAAAATTGGGACAGCGTCCCTCCCCAAGCTTAGGGACTCTCACGACTTGAGAGCACCCTAAAAAGAAGGAGGGTGCCACCTTGGGAATTTTTGGCGGCTCTTCCAACGACGCTGGCTCAACGAGGACGCCGCCAAGGGGCGCAAGACACGCAAAGAAGACTCAAGAGGAGGCCAAGGAAGACAAGAAGACAAGAAGACAAGAACAAAAGTAGTCTTTTGTTCTAGACCTTGTACTTGCTTCTCTTCTTGCTCTTTGTCTTAGTTTTGTGAGCGGTACTCACACTTCTTGTTACTCCCTTGTATTTTGATTTTCTGTTTTCCTAGATCCTAGTTGGTACCAAGTGCCGTGAGTCACGGCCAAGGAGGACTAGTTTCTAAACCCACGACCTTGTGCCGACGTGGCGGCCTAGGAAAATAGAAATATAAATTGAAATTACCTCACCGATCGTGAGAGCAACGTCTTAGGAGGCGATTCCTCCTCGTTGTGGGGTGATCCTCACAACAACCTTCACGTGCTAGTTGCACGAGCGACGGGATGGCAAGTGCCGGACAGTCTAGGACCAACAAGGGCAAGGTGGTGACGGCCTCACCACGGGCTCTCGGCGGACTCCAAGTTTTGGGAGCCCCCGCAGCAAGCATGGTTGCCAACCCAAAGGCAAACGTACCGCCAAGGGCAACTCTACCGTCGAAGGCAACCAACGCCAACCTCGGCGATACCAAGCAGCGTGCGGAGGCGAAAAGGGTTCTTGACGAGAACGTCGACGCGCACGTGGGCGACCCCCACGCAAAGGACGATGCAATGGAGGAGGATCTCCCGGGGGGATACCCCGACGAAGAGCACGACGTTGACGATGGCGAAGGCAACGAGGATCGCGACCATCGCCATCGTCGTGCGACAAACTCGAGCCGATTGCTTGAGAAGGGCAAGACGCCCGCCACATTGCCTGAAGTTGCCGACGGCAGCGAGACTGTCTAGAGCAGCAAGGGCATTGAAAGCAGCCACACGGGAAGTTCCCGCGAGAACGAGCCGGACGACGTCGCCGCGAAGGCAATTCGCGATGACCGTCGTAGGCTCGCGGAGTTCGCTGCCGACGCCGTAGGCCGACTCAAGATCACCACCGGTGGTGGAGATACGGCACCACTCAGAGGAATGGGGGCGGACCCTCCTTCTTACGATGCGGCCGCAATGGGGCAAGGCAGCGCCCACTCGAGCGTCGTCGCCGACGATAGTCTCCTCCGAAAGGTGGGACTCCTTGGAGGCGTGTACGCGAACCGTGCCCTCTTGCAATGGGTAAGGGTGCACGGACAACACGAGGCCCTGGAGGCTATCGCCGATGCTCTGACGACATCAGAGCTCAAGTTCGCGTTCGCCAACCTGCTGGCCCACGTCGGGCAGAGCATCACGGACCTTGACCGTGATCGCCAGGTGCAGCGCCTGGCCGCCCATGAGGCAAGCCGCCGATGCAACAACCTTGACAAGGCGTTGCAGAGCGTGACCCAGGTGCGGATGCAGCAGCAAGCACAGCGTGCCGCAGCTGCGGATGCCACTGCTGGTGGCAGCGACGACTTGCCTACCTCGACGACTTCGGGGTCGGTCATGAACACGTCCTTCCTCCACAGTGTGGAGATCTTCCGGAAGGGCGTGAAGTTGACCGACTGGCTGAACCGCATGGAGCACGTTCTATGTGTCCACAAGGCTCCACTCAGCCAGTGGGGCACCCTTGCCACGACGCGGCTTGAAGACAAACTCTTCAAGTACGTGGTCAAGGAGTGGACGGCACACCAGCCGCATCTCGAGTGGTAGCCCATGCCGTGGGAGACTTTCTGCGCGATCATGCGCAAGAAGTGCACCCAACGTGAGGAGGCGCAGTGCACCTTCCACAAGATCAAGGACTTCAAGCAGCTTGGCAGCTCGCTCAAAATTATTTGAGCGAGTTCACCGCACTCGTGGAGGAAGCCAAAAGCTTCACCGAGGGCGATGGAACTAAGACGTTCAAGTACCCGGAGTACATGCTGCTGGAGTACTTGTGTGATGGTCTCACCAGTGAGAAGCTGAAGGACAAGACCACCACGACAGCCACTGGCCAAGCTTGGACAAGCTGGAGGGCGTTGTGCGACTACATGAGCGAAGTGTATTTGGCAAACCCGAAACACTACTCTGATGCACGGCCAAACGCGCGTGCACATCAGGGGCGCGACATGCGCGTGGACGCTGCAGGGGCTGGTGGGTCAGCCGGACAGCGAGGCGGGGCCAAGGACAAGCAGCCTACAAACCCTCCAGCCAAGAAGGCTGGTGGACACAAGGGTCCCAACAACAGGTGCAACCGCAAGAATGACGAGCTGCAGATGGTGCGTGAGCGTCGCAACGCAGCCTTCCGCGAAGGGCTCTGCCACAACTGCATGCAGCCGGGCCACTTTAGGGCTCAGTGCCCTGAGGCTGCTGGTGTTGGTCAAGAGGCCGCGGCGCTAGCTGCAGCAGCAGCACCTCGTGGGGATGGTGCAGGAGGAGGCCGCGGACAAGGCCGTGGACAAGGTCGCGGTCGCGGCAATGGGCCCGGCCGTGGTAACGGACAGGGCCGTGGGGCGGGTTTTCCCCACCCCTGAGTGACGTCAGTGAGGACCACCCAGGGGTAAAACTGGATCACGAGTGTGAGTTCATGTTTTCTGACGAGGATGTTAAACAATTTGAGTTTTTGACGAGTTCAAATTTCTCTGTTGTCTTCTCCCCTCTCATTGAACCTCATTCTGTACTTGCTGATCGACATTGCCCACTAAATCTTGCATCACCAGACGAGATGCATGACCGAACCTGTTTAGTGGTGGCGACACCAACCACTGTGCAAGAGTTGTGTAACACAGTGATTGAAGCAAACGCCCTCAAAGCAATGAGCTCAATCACATTCGCAGTACCTTTAGTCGACGATTTCGACCTGGTGAAATTTAAAGACAAGAAGGTGCTGGCCAAATTCACACGTGCCCACAAGATGTGGACTCGAGTGGGTGAATCATGGGAGTTGCGATGACCGTCGTACAGATTCTGTGTTTATCACAAGCTCGGCTTACCGTCATCGAGTCTGTTCACTCGAAAGAGTGGAGGCAACATGACGATGTAGTTCAAAGGACGCCTAGCTGGTGCTCCCGTGAACGTACTTGCTGACACTGGAGGAGACGACTCTTTCGTTAGCCTTGGCTTTACCTCTCAGGTTCTCCTGAAGTACGAGCCATCGAATGGCGCAGTTGTTGTTGGTGACAACCATACGATACCCGTGATTGGTACTTGTAAAGCAAAAATTTGTATTCAAGGGTACACACAGAGTGTCACGTTGAAGGTACTCAACCTTCTTGACCCGTTTGACGTGGTGCTAGGCGATCCTTGGCTCCATGACAACAAGGCTCTAATGTGCTTTGAATCAAAGCATTTGATCCTCCGAAAAGGACAACGCCGCTTTACGTTGATTCCGAGTACGGAATCATCACCAACCCGACTCAAAGTCCATGCCAGCTTGTCTGCAATGCAGGTCAAGAGACGTATTCGACAAGGTTGTCTATACTTCTTGGCTCAGCTGCAAAAAGTGGAGGACGATGTGACGATAGACACGCCACAAGAGATCAGATCTCTCTTGGTAGAGTTCTCGGATGTATTCCAAGACCCACCGGTTGGGCTTCCACCAGAAAGACACATGGGCCACACGATTCCGCTGCAACCGGAGGCGACTCCTTCGTTCATACCCATGTATCACCTTAGACCAGCACAAAGGCGAGAGGTCGAACGCCAAATCAAAGAGTACCTTGCAAAAGGATGGATCGAGCCAAGTAGCTTGCCGTACGGTGCGCCGATCCTTTTTGTGAACAAAAAGGACGGTGGTTTACGCATGTGCGTGGATTACCGGGCGTTGAACAAGCTGACGGTGAAAAATCGATTCCCCTTACCACGGATTGAAGACCTTTTTGACCAACTCCAAGGCGCAACAGTATTTTCGTCCTTGGATTCGTCTCAAGGGTACCATCAAATCCGCATCACGGAAGATGATGTGCCCAAAACCGCGTTTCGAACGCACATGGGACACTATCAGTTCCAAGTGTTATGCTTCGGGCTTACAAATGTCCCAGCAACCTTCCAAGGAGAAATGAACCGAACGTTCGCCAAGCAACTCGGACAGTTTGTCTTGGTTTACCTAGATGACATCCTGGTTTTTTCCAAATCAATGGAAGAGCACATAGAACATTTGCGCGAAGTTCTCGCAATCCTTCGGGAACAAAAGTTCTATGCGAAAGTGAGCAAGTGCAAGTTTGCACAAGATGAGCTCGAATACCTTGGACATATCGTCGGCAAGGACGGCATCCGTGTCGACTCACAAAAGGTCCAAGCCGTTGTGGTCTGGCCACGCCCTGACAATGTTGGGCAGATTCGGTCTTTCCTCGGCCTTGCAAACTACTTTCGAAGGTTTATGCAAGGGTATTCGACCCTGGTAGCACCGCTAACCAGGCTCACGCGAAAAGACGTGCGTTGGGAATGGACACCTGATTGTGAGAACGCATTCCTCAAAGTCAAAGAGCTTCTATCCACGGCACCCGTCCTAGCTCTTCTGGATCCATCGCAACCGTGGGAGGTTTGATGTGATGCGTCGGTAGTAGGACTCGGAGCCGTCCTCATGCAGAACGGTCACCCAGTTGCGTATGAGAGCCGGAAGCTCATCCCCGCGGAAACGCGGTACACGACTGGGGATCAAGAGCTCCTTGCGGTAGTACACGCTTTCAAGATGTGGCGTTGCTACCTCGAGGGTGCTGAAGGGGGTGTGACGATCGTGACCGACCATAATCCATTGGTGTTTTTCCAAACGCAACCGAACCCGTCAAGACGACAGGCGCGTTGGAGCGAATACCTGAGTCGATTCTCGTTCACATGGGAATATCGGCCAGGACGCATCAATGTGGCCGATCCACTAAGCCGACAGCCTGTGGAAATTAAAGCAACCACCGAGGTCAGTGGGTGTTTCATGGCCATTGCAACAGCAACCTCACAACCATCAGATCCCCTATGCACCTCTGCGGCAACCACCACGAGAGATTATCCATTACAACGGATTTGTAAATAGGATCCGGATGGGATACTGTGTGGATTCTTGGTTTCAAGACTCTCAAAATCTGGACAAGTATGGCTTGGTGGAGGCCGCAGGAATCTCTTGGCACGGAGAACAAGTTGTTGTGCCAAAATCGGGAGACCTTCAAGCAAAGGTTATCTCCCAGTTCCACGACCCGCCGGTCGCAGGTCACGTGGGACCCCGAAAGACCAGACAGGCACTCTTGGACCACTATTGGTGGCCAGTGTGGAGTGTCGATGTCCGTAAGTATTGCATGACATGCGACCCATGTCTTCGGAATAAGGCTAGTAACAAGAAGCCTGCTGGACTTCTCCAGCAGCTTCCCATTCCGGGGACTCCATGGGAGTGCGTCAGCATGGACTTCATTACTGGTCTTCCGGACACGGCCCGTGGCCATGATGCAATAATAGTGGTTGTGGATCTTTTGACGAAGATGATACACTTCATTCCTACAACCACTGACGTGAACATAGAGGAGACCGCTCGTCTCTTCTTTAAGGGTGTCGTAAAGTACCACAGCTTGCCGTTGCACATTATCTCCGATCGAGATCAAAAATTTTCTAGTAAGTTCTTGCAAAAGAGGCACGAGTACTTTGGCAGTGAGTCGCAAATGTCGACAACATTTCACCCTCAAACTGACACACAAACAGAGTGCATGAATCGCACTTTGGAGCAGATGCTCCGCATGTACGTGGACCCTGCCATGCATGATTGGGACGAATTCCTAGCACCGGCAGAGTTTGCGGTGAACAACTCGGTGAACGAGTCCACACAGTTCACACCGTTCGTGTTGAACAGTGGTCGGCATCCAGTGGTACCCTCTTCATTGGTGAAGAGTGGGAGTACATGAGGGCAGGTCCCTTCTGCTCAAGCCTTTGCCGAGCGCATCGACTCCTTGTTACAGGAGGCGAAGGGTCACCTTCAAGCAGCTCGGCAGCGACAACAGGCATATGCCGACAAAGGTCGCTGGGAGGTGTCGTTTGACATCGGTGACAAAGTGTTGCTCAGCACTAAAAATCTTCGGTTGAATTCGCCAGGGGCAAGAAAACTTCTACCGAAGTGGATTGGACCGTTTCCCATTGTGGCACGCATCGGGCCAATGGCATACCGATTGCTACTTCCGCCGAGTATGAAGATACATGACGTGTTTCATGTGAGCATGCGGGCTCCGTACACGGCAGAAGGAACCGTTCAGCCACCACCGGCAGTCCTGGCTGTCGACGGCCAATACGAGGTCCTTCGCCTACTCCAGCACCGAGAGCGTACTCTTCGTTCGCGCGTTGTCAGGGAGTACCTCGTTCATTGGGCCGGTTGTGGACATGAACATAATTCATGGGAGCCCGAATCTCAGTTGCCCACAGGGGTGGTCAACGAGTACTGGAGCGAGCTTGCAACTCGCACAGATAGACGCGTGGCAGGAGGTACCACCTGAATGCGGGAAAAGTGAACAACATTCCCACAGGGCAGCATTCATGGACAACGACCATAGGAGGTTGGGGACGCCCAACATGGTTGTCGCGCGGACGCTCCAGCCTAAAGGGGGGAGGCCGCTAGCCGTGCTGACCTACAAGCTGCAGCTTAGGTCTAAGTACCATGCACGTGTTCATGTTTAACATGTGATTGAAATTACTAGTTTTCTTTCACAATGTTGATGACTCAGTGACTGACAATCCTACTTGTTGTTCATGAACCGGGACGGTTCATAATAAGTGGGGAGGAATGTAGCGGGAGGGCCGGTTCGGCCCTCCCACCTCGCTGAAGCGAGGGGTGGTTGCGCACCACCCCTCGCGTCAGCAAGGGCTGGCCGGCGGCCAGCACTTCGCTGGC